>VYZP01033862.1:95262-133158 GCA_013400635.1 Hypocryptadius cinnamomeus
CACTCGCTGTTGGATTAAGCCTGGTCCTTGTGAGGGGTGACAGCCTCTGTCCCCTGCTGCACCCCGAGCTGCACAGACCCAGTCACACACAGCATTCCCATTCCTGTGCCAGGCTGCCTTGTGGAGCCCTCCTGAGAGCCATGGCAACGTGGCTTTCCAGCAGCTGGCTGCCTCCAGCCCCTCCTGCCCTCATGCCCCTGGGTTTTTGGGGTGCTGGTGCCACCCCAGTGCCTGTGGCCATTGGTGCTGAGCTTGGCCAAAGCTGCCTGTCCAGAGATTCCAGTCCAAGGAGAACAGGAGCTGGCAGTTGCCAGCCAAGCTGTCCCCAGTGCCACCAGGCTGTGCTGCTGTGGGTGGCAGAGGGTGGCCAGCACGTCACTGCCACCCTTCTCCAGCCCAGGACACTGAGGGGGTGTAGGAACCTGGCTCACTGGGTGCTGCAGGATGCTTTGGATGTCTGGGGGCCAAAACTTCCCCCAGGAGCTTTTCCCTGGTGTGATACTGCAGGTGTCCTACCCTGACCCAAACACATCCCACAGGTTACCTGTGCCCTCAACAGGCTGCAGATGTCTACCAGAGAAACAGGACAGTGGTGTCACTGCTTCATCTCCAGAGACAGTCACACTGAGAGGGTCAGAGCAAGCCCAGATCCATTTATTCCTGGCACATTTGTGCATTCATGGACTCCTCCCCAGCCCGTGGGACAGCCTGTGCTTCTCATTGCCATCCCATGAAGGCTCGAGGTTTCCTTCCCTTGGTTCCAACCTGTGACCCAGAACTGGGGAAACGTGCTCTGACCTGGCACTCACAGAGGTTTGGAGGCTGATTTCAGTTCCTGCTTCTGTAGAGCAGCAGTCACTGTCTGCCCCAAATCCCTGCAGATGACACCTGCAGTCCGCCCCCAGAGGCATGGCATGGCAGGTCCCTGCTGTCCCAAAGGACAAGGACATTCTCTGTGATGCTGGGCAGAGTGGGGTGGCCCCTCCAGCACCCACAAACCAAACCTAGGCTCTTCTGCCTGATCCAAACCTGCCTCCTACTCCCCAGATTCCTGAATTCAAAACCCATCTAGAGGAATGTGTCAGCTCCCAACCAGTGGGAGTGAAATGCCAACTTTTGCAGCAGATTGGAGTTTATTTTTAAGTGGTGCAAAAAAAACCCAAAAAGCCACCATCCAAACCAAAGCAACCTCCCCAAACACACAGACACGAAGGAAATCAGCAGGTAGAGACAACAAGCCCAACACTGCTGGCTCCACAGGCACGATCCCAGCCTGCCTCAGCCACCTATTTGTGAAATTTCTCGAGGAGAGGTGTGGAGGAGACGGCCTGGCAGCTGCTAGGGAGGTGAAACACCCTTTTTGGGATCCCAGTAAACAGGAAAACAGGGAGAGGAGATGTGGGAAATGTTTTCCTTCACTGGGCAGGCAGGAAGGGCAGAGCTGGGAGTGCATTTGTGGCTGTCCAGGTCTCCAGCATCCCTCCTGCTTTGCTCCAAGCTCAGCCCATCCCAGCCAAGCTCAGCTCTCCCAAATCCTCCCTGTGTTGGGGTGCTGGGGGCACTCAGCACCACACCAGCTCAACCCCCATGTTTTGGGGTCTCTCAGTATTCCCTGCTGTGAGGTGACAATGTGTGGCCCCTCCTCAGTGAGCATTTAGCCTGTACCTGCCCCAGGTGTACCTTCTGTGTGTGTGTGAATGCTTCCAGCTCACCCCTGCCAGGATAACCCAAGTGTATTTTAAACATTCTCACCATTTATGAAGCACAAAATTCCCTAACCACAGGTCCAAGACATTATTCCCTGTATTATCCTCTAAATAGCAATCCATAAATGATGTCAGAGAGGCAAAAGCTTTATCACATCACCCAGTCCACCCCTTTACGTTTTCCCTCCTGGTGTTGCCTGTTTTCTCCAGGATACTCAAGACCCACACAGCTGCAAAACTGGTCACAAATGGAGCTGCTGGAGAGGACAAGGCTGTCCACAGCTTCTGTGGTGTTCATCCAGGGAATGGGGGTGTTTCCTCAGCTGCAGAACTTGAGTATGTTCCCAGGTGAGCTCTATCTGTACAGTTCATGGTGTAACACCATGGCAATAACAGAATTCAGATGTGCTGTGTGCCTGGAAGGATGGGAGGAGGTTTAAATGAGGAGAAGGACTGACCCCTTGCACGGGCAGTGTGTGACAGCCAAGGTTTGTCCTGAAACTCTGGGCTGGAGATGCTGAGGAGGAGCAGCCAAGCCACAGCCCAGAGGCAAACACCTCTAGCAGGAAAAAAAGGAATAAATGCACCTGGAAGTGGCAGGATGGAGGCTGAAGAACCACTGGCTGCCTCCTCATCCTCCTGTGATAGATGGGTAATGCCATGGCTGACTCTCACAATTAAAAGGCAAATATCACATATATGTGTATATATATATATATATATGTTAAGAGAAGTTTTATAGCTTTATAGTTATTGTTTTATAGATTTATAGTTATGTTTTACACCTCTTGTGTTGTTATCAGGGGTGACCTGGGTTTGGGACATTTGGGAGGGTGGGATTGTCACTATGGCAACAGCTGACCTCCAATCGAGATGTAAAGAAGCAAACTCCACCACTGGACAGTGAAGGAGCCAATGGACAGAACTTTGGGAAGGGCTAGAGGGTTAAAAGGCAAAATCTCCATTGTGTGGGAGAGCACATGGTGGGAAAGATTTCTCTAGGCAGTCTTCTGTTGTATTTTTGATAAGGTTTTAATAAACCTTTTAAATTTTTGGAAGTGAGCATCGTTTCTCACACTCCCTTGTGTGGAGAAACCCTCAGAGAGTGCTCAGAGTGGCCACAGGATCATTTCTAGAGGTGCAAAACCCCCTCATTAATCTCCTGCCTTGTGCTGTTGGGCACACAGAGAGGCACCAAGGGCACCTCCCAGCACAGGCAAAGCCAGCTCTGCACTGCATAAATCATGCATGGCCACATCATCTGCTGGGGAGCACAAAGGCAGGATGGCTGATTGCTGAGGGCTTGGTACCTGTGGGTGGAGGCTGCAGCACACACATGGCTGTGCCTCTCTGTCTGAATGTTATCTGTGTTTATCTCCTTCCCTACATGTGCAAGAGCGTGCTGGGACTTTCCATTAAATGGACACCGATGACTTCTGCCTTGTCACCCCAAAAAGGAACCACGGCACAAAAGGGCCTGTGCAAGACCCCAGATGAGTAAGCCCCAGATGTCTTATTACACACAGGCTTTTCAGAGACTATTTCCCACTTGGAAAGCAACTCCGGGAGCTAAAATTATACCCCTATCTACTGATATTTTGTGACATCTACTACCCAGGCACAGAGCTGCTGTGAGAAAACCAGAACTGGCACGAAAGGGACTTGTGAGGCATTTTAAAATGAAGTTCAAAGAGGGGGCACAGGACAGAACCCATGCAGTGTGTCCCTGACACAAATGCCAATTGATTGGTGTACTGGCAATACCAGCAATGCAGGAATCCAGTTTGAAAGCTGTAAACCTATTTAAAAGCTGTGGTAAGTGGCAGTAAGGCCCAGTGTTCTCTCCTAAACACCATGCTCCATGTTTAAATATCATGGAAAAAAGTATCTCGGGTTCAACAGCTTCCCCTTGTAGCAGAATTGGCTTTAATGCTTCTCCCTGGCATCATTCACACTCTGCTGACTCTGGTTTCCAGGCTGTGGGTAGTGCTTGTGCTGCACTAAAACAAATGCTCTGTAATGCACAAGGAGTTCTGCTCTCTCCTGGACGTGCATTCACCTGGAAAGTTCATTACAAAGGCAAGTGATGCAGCTGAGATAGCGCTTCCAGATTCAAACCTGAGAGCTCAAAACAATCAGGAGAGTGAAAGGAGCTGTGTTTAGACAAATAACTCAATCTGCTGTCAAATTCCCCAAAGTGCCTCACCCCAGCTCACCTCTAGCGTGCTTCAAGCCTGCATTGCTCCTGGAATTTCACAGCACACCCCGAGGGTCCTCAAGGTGGCCAGGACTGAAGGCCAAGCCCAAAACATCCCCTGCTCATTCCCTGTTCACATGGAAGTCAGTCCCAGAAGCTGCACCAAACCACTTCATCCTCAGCCACCTCCCATCTAACCTGATAAACGCCTGCTTCACTTTCAGCCCCTGCTGTTCATTTTCAGATTGCTGCATTCTGGCTGTGCAGCTCCTCAGTTCTTTTCTCCTCATGCACCTATTCAAAGCACAAGCCAGGAATTCAAAGGTCATCCTCTTCCAAACCTATAGGCAGAGCTATACATCTCTGGTGTCCCTTTGCTGCTCCGTGTTCTTTCTCATTACCCTGGCATATAAATCTCTGGGGAGTTACAGGGGAATTCAGGTACTTGCTGTCCTCAGACATTTCCCAGAGTACCCAATAAAGGGATGGCACATCTCTGATATCAACAGATTTTCTGTGAACTATGAAAGCAGCATAAAAAATGAGCCTAAAATTGGCAGAATGCATTTGATGTGCAGGTAGTTGAAAAGTCTTCAGAACTGATGGCTTGGAGTGGTTAAGGAAGCTGACAGACTCCAAAATGAGACTTTTTTCTTCCTTTTCTATGAAAATGACATTGATTGACTGGGCTTGGACTTGGCACAGAGCTGGCACAGAGAGCCCAAATGCCCCACGAGCTCTGTGGTTCACAGGCAATTTTAACATGCTTAAAAATAGAAAACAAGCTCAAGAGCTGTTTGATATAAGCCATGACCCCTGAAAAATGAACTGCAGGCTTCCCCAGGGCCTGTGTGTGCCTGCAGGTGGACTCTCAGAAAATGGGCACCCATGAAGCTGGGGAGTTTATCACCTTTGTGCTTTTGGAACATGTCAGGGGGCTGGAAAAACTCAGATGAGCCAACAGACAGCAACTCCCTGAGGGTTAACTGTGCTCAGCACCAGGAGGGGTGAGGAAGGTCCAAAGGTGTGACCCCACAGTGGTGCTCAGCAGGATCCTGCCCCCGCTGTAAATGAAGTGAGGACCCTGATAACATCTCCTGGAAGTTCAGGACATTAACATAATGCTTGTTCAAGCTCTGGAAGTGTGGCACAAATCCTGCCAAGCTGCCTGTCTGCCTCCAAAGTCTGATCTGCCATCTTGACCATACTTTACATCCTGCAAGCACCAGCAAATGTAAAGGAAGAAGGGTTTTTCCTTTAAAAAAACTTTAAAGCAAAGCTTTAAGGAATGAAACAGCTGTTGCAGGAGGCAGACAAAGCCCAGCCCTGTTCCTGGGGCAGGTACCTACAGCTGTCTGGACACACAGCCTTGGCTGACTCACCCCAGCTGACCAGAAGCCCCAGTGCCCAGCCTGTCCTTTGGACATGGTGCCAGCCCAGCTCCCTCCTGCCATCCCACCCCTCCAGCAGCATGGCCTGGATTTACCATCCTCACCCCCCAGTTCCCTCTGAGGTTTGGGCAGCAGGACAGACTCGTTTGATGACCTGCCTTGGGGGCTGAGCAAATGAGATTCATTAGGATATGCAAAAAGCTGAGAGCAAAGCAGCCCTATCTCTCTGTCTGAGCTCTGCTGATCTGATAAGAGCGAGTTGCTCCAACATGTCTGCAGAGGAAGATCTGAAGCTTTCTTCTTCCCATGCATTCCCAGATAGTCATTGCAACTAATAGACAAATAGGTCAGAATAAATAACAGCCCCCTCATTTCCCCCAGCACAGCCAGTCTGGATGGCTTAAGTCGAGTGTTAATAAGAAACAAGGCTGCTGTGAGAAGATGTCCTGATGCACTGCAAAGAATATGGAGCATAATGGCATCTTTCAGACATACTTTTCACTAAAAGCTTGTCATTACCCAGACAGAGGAGACAGCATCTGCATAGAGAAGCCAAGGAAAAGCAGTTTGAATGAACTGATCCAAAAATGGAATCATCAAGTCACTGCGTTGTTGTATAAAATAATACAAAAGTGGATTTTGCTGAAGTTCAGCATTTTCATAGAGGCACAATAGGCAAAGAAAAATTACTACACAGAGAGGGAAGGATGTTGGAGGTTCTCTTATGGGGATCAAACACAGCCCCGTGGTGTAACTGGGTGATGGACTAGACCTGTGTCAGTGTGTGTTGATTATCCTGATGTGGTTTTTACATGGAAATTCTGGCTTGCCCCACAGAAACTCAGAGGCAAGGTCTGGGGGAAGAGGGACCCCAGAGCAAGCAGTAGGAAAAGCTCCTGGCTTCAGCTGGCAGTGCTTCACCTGGGCCCAGCAAGAGCAGAGCCACTGAAATATTGATTGTGGCTCCTTGGCTTTCTGACAACACATTTGGCCCCTTTGCTGGAGCGTTCAGCAGCGAGCAGAAGCTGCTAGCAAGCAGCTATTACTGAGAGCTCTCCTAAACCAGGGCAGGGGGAAGAACCAGAGGTGGAAAATCTAAATTTAGCAGGCAACAGTCGGGCTGTTCGCTCGGGCACGGCTCCGCTCCCACCCAGTGAAGGATTTTCGGTAGCAACCATCACCATGGTATCACAGAGCCGCTGCTGTGCAGCGATTTTGCCAATCCCTGTGGGTTTACTGGAACACTTGTGACATTTTAGGTGCAGGGAAGGGGCAGGTGGGTGGGAGGGATATTTCTTAAAGCACCAGCTCTGGGAATCAAGGGAAAGCAACTGCAGCACTTCACATTTTCTCTATAAGAAGCACATAGTCCTCCTGGTTGCAGAGCTCAAGAGACTCAGAGCATCCTTGACTGAGAGGAGGGAGGAGGTTCTTGCACTGTCCCCCTAATTTTGAGGGGAAGAAGGGCTGAACCACAGGATTTGAGCTCCTGGAATTGGCTGTCGAGAGACAGTTTCACTTCCTGCCTCCGACTGTCGCAATGTCCGGGTTGCCAACAGCAAGAGCAAACATTTCTAATGTAATTTCCATGTTGATTTTTCAGCTGTGGCTCTTTTAACACCCTCTCCCCCTGGGCCTGTTCTGTTCTCTGTGCCTTTCCTGCTGCCCGTTCCCCGGCGATGACAAACCGCAAAGCGTTTCCCAAGAGCAAGAAATCCTCACAGGAATCATCTGTTGCAAGTCCTGTCTGACAAAACCGTGTCAGAGCTTTGGGGACTTTCTCTCTATTTTTAATTGAGTGCATCTTTTCCCTGGCATTTCCCCCTGCTGGCTCCTTCCATCCCTGCTAATACAGCAGATCTGGGATGGGAAGCAGTGCTCATGCCAGCATGGGGAAGAGCTGTTGCTCCCACCTGATTCCCTGCGAGGATTTTTATATAAAAGGTGCACACGGGGCTCTCTCTCTCCCTTTATTCCTCCCTCGCAATCAGCACTCTTGATTTAGTCCCTTTCTTATCATGGCCTTGCAGTATCACATCTTGGCTTGGTATTTAGTCTTCCAGAGGCTTGAAAGGGCAGCTTCTCCTTGAGTTTATCAGCTCAGATGGGGGACGCTGCTTGATGGTTTGCCAGGGAGCTTCTGTGCCATGCCTTTTATGTCTCGATCGAGTCAGGGCGTTCTGTTTAATTAAAGAGATGGGGATACAAAAGGCTCCTCTTGGATAAAATCTGGGGGGGGGAGAATGTGCTACTGCCTCAGAGGGGAAGGGGGGATGGATTCCCAAGGCCAGCAGAGCCTGATGAGAGCTGAGGGCAGGGTAGCACGGGGTGGTTTAACAGAAGGGGAGGCAGCCGCTCTGCCAGCAGAAGCCCGTGAGCAGAGAGCCATGGAGCACAAAATTAACACACTGGCTCATCAGGAAATGTTAATGTGGGCAAGGTGGGGAATTGCTTCATATGGGCAAACAATCTGTGCAGGAGGGATAAGCGCCGTCGAAACCTGGTACAAATCTGGGCACGTTTCTCCAAAATCTGCCCTCTACCCTCAGCTTGAGGTTCAAGGCAGGAAACGCAAAGCCCTGATGAAGGTGTTAAATCCTTATGGCACAAAAACAACAAAATGTTTGGTTGAAATAGAACAAAATTAAGGAATCCAACGGGGCTTCTCTATGAATGATTAAGGCACTGCTACACAGGTCCCAGGAGAGGAACTTTGCAGTTTGGAATAAGTGGTGTGGACAAGCTGATTCTCTTCAGAACAGGCCTAAACACAAATATTAACTGCTAATGAACTCATGTCCTCTACAAATGCTAGCTCTGCTTTTGTCTGCTAACCTCTCCTGAAATTTAAATTGTTCTCCTTGACCTCCACCATTCCCCACTGGGAAATGGGTCTCCCCTAATGCAGATCTGGGACCAGCTCCACCCAGCCACCACCTCTCCTCTTTACCCATCACACAGGGCCTATTTCCCCCTTTGGAATGATGGCAGGGGAGCCAAGATCCACATAACCTGATGCTGAACTTAGTCCCCTTCCATTTAGAGTGCGCCTGGGAGGAGCAGAAGGTCCAGTGTTATGGATGTCTGACAGAGAGACTCCGATTTCAACATCCCAGATGAGCAACTGCTTTATAGCCTGCTCAAAGCCTGTCTGGATAGGGCCACAGGCAAGGTAATGCTCACAGAACTTTTCAGGAAGAAGGCCAGAAGAACATTAAAAAGTAATTGAAAGGCCTGGGGGATCAGGGGAAGAGGAAGACAAGCTCAAAGAAACCAAGGAAAAAAACCCGAGGCACAGCAGTGTGTGAGTGCACTTGTCTGAAAAGCCCTAAAAAAGAGTCATGGTGAAGAAAGTGAGGAAACTGCCTCTGAAAGGATCCTTTGAAATGGTAGCAGTGTCTGGGAAGCAGTAAATGGGAGGCACTGGGAAAAGGAGGGAGTTCAGCTGGAGGATGTGTGTCCGGATCCACCACAGCCTCGCCTCCCAGGTCAAAAACCACTTTAAGGAAAGGCAGAATGAATGTTACCAATGCAAAAATAACCCTAAAAATATTAAGAGCACGCTTTAGGTAGCACTTATTGTATGAAAGGAATGCTTCCTCTTCACCCAGAGAGACTTCAGAATTACACAGATGGTTCAAACATATCTATAGTATTGGTAGTAATTTAGAAATCTCTCTGGAGGAAAACAAGGTTTTAGCCTTTTTTTTCTTTCTTTCAAATGGCAGCGAGCTGAATTTTAAGGTGGAGTGAGTTTATTTCTGTCGTGGCTGACGCAGAGAAAGCTCCATCACCCACAGATAATGGCAGATGGTGAGCCGTGCCCAAATCCATCAGGCACAGGCCTCAAGTGGAGGTTCAGAGCAGGACTGGGGATGGCATTTCTCAATCAAGGGGCAGCCAGGATACAAAAATCCACATGCTCCAAGCACCTCTGTGAGTGGCAGAGAAGCCTCTGAGCAGCCCAGGGGACAAAAGATGACACAGGGTAAGAAAATGTGCACTCAGTGACCGACTGAGGGCTGGTTTTATCCCAACCCCTGCAAACCCACTGGTACATCATTAAGGTGGATGAGCATGGCTCAACAGAGCTGATAATCCCGTGCCCACGGTGCTGTTGCAGAGGTAAAACATTTTCTGGAGGTGGTGGAGGGGACTCTGAGGCACCATATGGTCTCCTGCAGCCCTTGCTCGGCGCCCAGGCTCGTGCTCTCATGTGACACCCCATTAGCGAGTCACACGGAGCAGAAAGCAATTTTATGGCCAGATCCTGCTCTTAGAAGCTATGATGACTAAACTAGCTAATCAAATCAGCATAAATTTGCAAACACCGTTTTAGCAGCTGCGGCCGTAAATATCATCAGCAGAACGCGAATAATCGCGAGCGCACACGAGGAGTTGAGTAATGGGCTCCCAATGGGCGTCGGAGCCATCAGCCGCTGCCTGGCAACTCGGAGAGGGGGCGAGGGGGCCACGCTGCTGAGCCTGGAACAGCAGATGCAGCTATCACGACAAAGCAGCGAGAGCACACACACCAGAAAAGGGGAAAAAAGCAACAACGACAAAAAAAAAAATCATTTACGGAGACAAACGAGCGCGGTGCGTGCCCCCGTTCCCGCCCCACGTGTGCGTGCTCCATGTGGAGGGATGTGTTTCAGCCTTCCCAAAGTGACTCATTTGGCATTTTCCAGGGACCTGCAAGAGGCTCCCCGCACACACGTTCCCGTTTTGTCAACAAGCCATAAAAATAATCAGCCGAGGTGAAATTCGCTGCGAACACAGACACCGGGGCTAAATTTGTTTTTAATTTGTGCCAGCTCCCGCTAATGGGAGCTGGGCTGCACAGAGCTCCCAGCACAAACAAAGGGGAGAGGGGAAAAGCTGCTGGGATGAGCAGCCTCCACCTCCCCTCTGGTGAGGAGCAGCAGCTCGTGGTCCCCGAGCAGATGGAGCAGGGCTGGAATGGGCACGGCCAGAGCGGAAGGATTGTCCCATGTCCCTGTGCCAAGGGCCCCCGGGAGCAGGCGGCTGGAGGCACGGCCAGCTCGGCCACCAGCACAGGGAAGAGGCTTTTGGGGCTCAGAGAATTGAATGGAGCTCCCTGCACCTGCCAGCAGGCATCTGGCTCAGCCAAATAGATGTATTTGCAAAAAAAAATTAAAAAAAAAAAATAAATTGCAGGGACAAAAAGACCAGCAGTGATGTCTTTTTGGTAGGCTGGTAAAAACACTTGGCTGGTGTGGAACATATCCTGGCCTGATGAGGATATCCCACCGGCTCTGAGGAAAACCCAGAGGGCAGGACAAACATTGTGCTGCATAAAGGTAAAGCAAGTTTGCTGGAATCATCAAAATCTCGTGGAGAAAAGGCCCAAATGTGGGGATGTTTACACAACAGTCGTTACAGCTCACACCGATAAAGCAATTTCTAGCTGAGCTCTAAAGCCAATCTGCAGCAGTGCAGAAACCCAAGTGAACAAGGAATGAGAGCATTTCCAAGTTTCCAAGGAGCTGGCAGCCCAGCCTGGGCTTCATCTTGCTGTAACCAGGAATGTTGCTTGGAGATGAAAATGTGGAAATACCCCAGGCTGTTGCTTTAAAGGTTCCTTACACCCAAATCATGGTTTGCTGTATTTTACTGGTTATGGTGATTACCATTATTATTATTATATTTAGCTTTCAAACATTTCCAAAAGACTGTGCTGTACCCAGCAGAGGGGCAGCCTTTCTCAGCTCATAAATCAGGAGATTTGAAGATACAGAATTCCCTGAGTAACTGGCAGATGTGGTGGACCAACACAAATGAACGTGATGGATTCACTGTGCTTAGAAAATGGAGCTAAAAGGGGAAAGAAAAAAAGCTCTTCCCCGGCCAAGAAGCAAAAGGGCAAGTGACAGAGCACCTTGACACATCAAAGGAACACATCAAAGGCAGGGGAGCTGCCACGTGCTGGTTCCTGTGCTCATGGCAGCCTCAGTTCATGCCAGGAAAGCACAGTGTGCAGGGAGCATCCCAGTAAATGTGTGGAAACACCCGGAATAAGAATGGGAAAAGACCAGAAACAAGCTCAGGGGTTCGAGCTGCCTCCCATACCAGCACTCAGGTGTGTCCCTCAGCAGCTTTCCCCAGAGAAAGTCTGTGGTTTGCATTTGTTTGTTCACTGTGCAGCATTTTCAATAACCTCTGTCCTCCTACAGGGGAGTTTTCCAGCAGTGTCTCTCCAGCAAAGCTGTTGGTTACCCACTGACCTGAAACACTCCAAAGCTTTGTGCTCCTGGCACCAGCTGGGAATGAGATGGAGGGAGAAGAGCTGCATGGCTGGGTGCAGAAAAGGACTCTGGGCAGTCAGAATCAGGCTCAAACAGCACAACCAGAAGTGATATTTCTCCAGAACACAGACATAATTTGGAACAAAGGGATGCATTCTCCATGTTGAGCTAAATCCCAAAATACACACCAAGGTCTCAGTCCAAGGCAGCACAGCCACCGTGAGCCAGATCCATCATGGATAAACAATTTCTCCTTAAAAAAACACACCCCAGTGACCAAAGCCAGGGTGGAGAATTACTGTCAGAACCAGTACAAACTCTGGAACGTGGTTTAAAGCCTTTTTTTCAGGGTCCAGAAAATTCCAGCTCTCTCTTCCCTGTGCTTCACTGCAGCATCAGCCTCTTGTCTGCACTGTGGCTGGGGCCAGGGCCAGGAGGTGCCAGCTACTACAAAAGATTGCTCTCCTGCTATTCCTGGTTTGATCCAAAACAAAACACGCTGGAAATTTTGGAAGAACATCTGTTCCCATCAAGCATCCAGCCCAAACCTCCCAGACCCACGAGCTCTGGGTAATTCAGTGGAAAAGCGGGAGGGAACATCTCAATTCGGAGATGCAGAATTTTTGGCAGCATTTGCTGCTCTTTGCTGTGTACACAGAAAGGCTCTCCTTTGTGCACACAAGCAGCTCAGTTCAGGGCCTTTCAGGGAGAGGAAAAAAGAGCTGCCTTTCCCATACACATTTTTCCCTAAGAGACATAAACATGAAGGATACGTTCACCAATTTTGAGAATGATCACACTGATTTTAATTGATTAATGGGCTTCTTTGGAGGGGGGAAAAAATAGGATTGTTACTTATTTCAGTTCAAAAGAGCATCCAGAGCATCTCCCAGCCCAAGAGCTGCCACAAGGCCTCACGTGACAGGATCCTGCCCAGACTGCAGCCTCGGGTTCAGGAGATAACAAACCCTTTCTGTGCCTGCCTGTGCCTTCAGGCAGGGCATGACTTGGAGCAAGCCCACCCACAACAAGCAGCAGGTCTGTGAGGAGCAGCCCAGCCACGGGGCCATGTGATACCTCCCCCTTCCAGGGGGTTTGGAAAGCAAACATCCTCGAGCTGCTCCGAGCTTGGGCTCCTCTCCAGCCAGACCAAGTTGGAACCCTCCCCTGCCCCAAAAGTGCTGGCCAGCTGAGGTGTGCAGGGACAGCTTTTCCTGGGATTCCAGAAGTCCTAAACTGCATGAGGTCTGCATATTGCCCCACTGCTGCAGAGACACTGTGCATAAAGCAGTAATTTGTGGTCTTAGCTTAGAGCTGAAATAGATACAACAAACAAAGCAAGAGAAAATCTACTGCAGTTCCCACTCTGGTGTGAAAGCACTGAAAAATATAGAGGGACTCTCAGCTGTAGCTACAGCTCCAGGATGGCTGCAGTTCTGCTATTTGCCACACACTGTACAGACAGAATCACAGCCAGGCCCATGCAGGCAGATGGGGAACAAGCAGAGTAAAGCTGCCTCTGTCTACCCTACCCCTGGAGATGTGTCTGACGAGCAGTTTACAACCAGCACCCAAAGATAAACCTAAATTAGGTGACAGTTTACCTCAAAATGCCATAAACCCTCACATTTTAGGAGGGGGCTGCACCGACCTTCTCCTTCATCTCCACGAGGGGCTGAAGGCTGGAGCTGGGTCACACTGGGACCAAGAGAAGGGGTTGGTGGGTCAGAATCCCCCATTTTCCACACCAAACCTCCTGTGAGGCCCAGCTGGTGGAGCAGGGTGGTCTTCTCTGCTCTCTGCCCGTTGCTGTGACCAGGGAGCACACGATGAGGGGGATTAATCCTGAATAAATCCCACTGGCAGAAAGAGGGGTTCCTGCAACATCCCAATTAGAGAGAGGTGCACACAGCAAAGTCATCTGCTTCACACTCCATATTTTTTCCCAGCAGCAGGAAAAAGGATTTCCTGTCACCTCCTAAATCATCAGAGCTTCTTGCCTGACTGTTTCAAGCACAGCTTTATCCCTTACATCAACTTCTGTGAGCACTGTCCTTTTCTTGTAAGAGAATACCAGAGTTTGAAGTTCCATGTGTTGGGGTTTTTTGGTTGGTTTTTGTTTTCTTCATCCACTCTTGTTTTGTTTCATTTTTTTCCTGGTAGGAGAACCAGTGACATTTCAAAGCAGCACATTTGCTGTATGGTCGCTCAGAAAAAATTGAGGTCCTGTCTCTGCACTTTCCCTCAGAAAATGCCTCCCGAGCTTGCGGCGCCACAAAAAAGAAAATCTGATTTCACAGCAGCACAAAGACACAAATTACTCCAAAGCAAGGCCGTGCAAAATAAAACCTACCATTAAATCCAAGAGGCTGAAATCAGGAGATCCCATCTCTGATTATCCCCGCTCCCCAACAGAAGCTTTGCCCAGGCTGGAGCTGCCGGGTCACGTCCATTATTTTCTCACACAAACCATTAACCCAAGCAGGATCACCCATGGGGCATCCTGAGCACAAATGCAAAAGGCTTTGACATGGCATGGTTTTAATGCTCACGCACATCAATATCTGCTCACAGCAGGGGTAAGTGCCCAGGTATTGCTCTGGGCTGGAAAAGTATCTCAGAGGAGAGGCACAGAGGTTTTGGTGGTTCCTGTTCACCCCTGCCTGTGCTTGGCACTCTGAGGCTGAAGGCAGCCCACACTCCCATCTCACAGCCTCCCAGATTTCAGGGCTGGGAGGGTTTCACCACCACTACAGCTGTGGGAGGGTGGATGCAGCG
The DNA here is from genome assembly GCA_013400635.1 of Hypocryptadius cinnamomeus. Classification (NCBI taxonomy): domain Eukaryota; kingdom Metazoa; phylum Chordata; class Aves; order Passeriformes; family Zosteropidae; genus Hypocryptadius; species Hypocryptadius cinnamomeus. Next base: position 109,604 of record VYZP01033862.1, read on the forward strand.
AGGTCAGGGAGTGGGACAGTCGTGCTTCGCTCAGGTTGGAAACAAAAGGAGTAAAACCAAGTTGGAGCACAAGCTGGTCTCCACCCAAAGCAAAGCCATATGCAGCCTGGGTCAGGAATGAGAACTATGCAGCCAGAGGTTTCCTCTAGTTATTGTTTTGGGTTTGAGCTGCAGTGGGCAGGGAGGGGAGGAACAAAAACACAGAGGGTGAGGGAAAGGAGCCGAAACCCAGCAGAGCCACAAGAGCCTCAGCCTGACCTCGAGCCCTGGTTTCGGGGTAGGGCTGGAGGCAGAGATGCTCTGAGCAATGATTCCCTCAGCCCCACTGCTCCTGCTGGCCCTGAGCTCAGCTGCACCTGCCAGCAGCTTGTGACACACCCAGGGCTGTGTGACACCTGGGGCTGTGTGACACCCCTGTCAGTGTGACACCCCTGTCTGTGTGACACCCCTGTCTGTGTGACATCCATGGCTGTGTTACACCCCTGTCAGTGTGACACCCCTGTCTGTGTGACACCCCTGCCTGTGTGACACCTACATGTGACATCAGTTTGATTTGCACTGACACCCATCAGTTTGGCACATTCACTACACAGCAGAGCAGACGTGGCAATATCTAAACAGGAACTGTATTAAAAAGATCAAACTCCAGTAGAATTCTTTTCCCCACAAAGATATGCTCAGGAAGACCCCAGATTTTCAGCTTTCCATTTCAATACAAAAGATGCAACCCAAAGCATGTGGTGTGCTGGGTGAGAGGTGCTATAATTTCTCTTTCCTTCTTGTCCAGATTCAGCCAAACATTGTTTCAGCCCCATTTACAGACATTCTGTAAATCCCTGACTCCTTTCCAGACCTGCTGGGAATGCTGGGCTGTGGAGATTCATGGACATTGACCTCTTAACTAATAAGCTTCGTGCAATCTGTGCCTAAAATCAGAGGTAAGGGATTGCAATGTTGCTGCCCAGCATTCCCTTCCAATATTCCCTGAGCACCCAGCAAGCACAGCAGTATTTCACCAGCTCCCTGTGCTCCTCACCCCAGCTCCTGGCTTTTTTTGGTGCAGACAGGAGGAATTCAGGGAGCTGTGGTTTTGTAAGTAAGCTGATTTTAGCTCAAACTGCCAAGGAAATGGGTATTTTCACTTTCTCCCTGCTCCTGTCCCTACCTTTTGTCCTTCTGTTGGCATGAGCATCAGCCAAGGCAGGGAACTGATCCAGCTGGAAACTGTCTGCTTGTCTTTTCCCTTTCTGCTGGGTTAGTTTTCAGAAGGATCAGATTCCTAATCTGGCAGATCGCTCGAGAGCTGATTTTGGCACCGGAGAGAACACATGACCCAACAGCAGGGACTGAGATCAGCTGAAACCAAGCCTAAACCCACGCCTACATAGAACACCCATGGCCCACCCTGTGCCCACCCAGGCAAAGATCCTCTGCCTGCTCAGGAGGCTCTTTCCACACTCCTGTTCTGCTTCCAGAGGGGAACAGGCATTTTTGGGTAATGCTGAGCCAGGACCTCCCCTCTCTACCTGCTCCACCTGCACGTCCCTTGCCACTGCTCTGCTGCCTTTAAGAAAAAGTCCAGGGCTCCACTCCAGCCTTGCAGAGTATCTTCCTTTAAGCATCACCATGCCACTAGGCAGGGATTTCTGTGCCCATGGCCACTCGTGTATTTACCACAGCCGTGTGTAAGTTGTGCTTGTGCACGCCCTGGGCAGATGCATGCAAGGACAGAACTAAAAAATCCCCAAAATATTCTGGTTCCCACAGGCTGAAGGAATGGGCTGTGCTGCTGTGAGCCATTACTACCAAGCACAGGGTGTTTCTATGGCTACACCTTGCCTGGATTTCACTGCTGCTTTCAGCAACACATTCACCCTGTCTGTCTGTCTGTCTCTCCCTCGCACACAGAAACCAAACATCCCTTCTCTCCTCACTCAGCCCTCCCCTCCACTCCAAATAACACCTCTGCTCTTCCTCCCACACACAGCTAAAAATTCAGCGTGGCTGTTTCTTGGGAATCAGCAGAAGAGGGGGCAAAAATTCTGATCCAAACTGCCCCCAAATGCCAGCAATCCCACAGCAATCTCCTGATCCTCCAGCCTCATTTACAGCAAAGCTGGACCTGGACATATTTACTGGAGATCTCTCAGGTTCCTTATGGAGACACAGAACCAAGAGCAGGCAGACCCCTGAGCTGTTCCCAGAAATCTGGAGAACTGGCCTGCCGAGGGGGAATAAATAAGAAAATCTCTCCCAGGAAGGCTGGAATCAGGAGCCACGTGCAGAGGGGGTCAGCAGTCCCCTGACCCCAAGGTGACTCGTTGAAATGAAGATCTGGGCTGGATGTTGGGGGAAATGCTAATGGCTGGGAGCAGCTCATGTCAAGCTGAATAAATCCCCTGCTCTCTCCGTTCTGAAACACAATGGCACATGAATGACTAAGCAATCCTGATAACAATTCAATAGACAAATGTCAGCTTGCTTTGATTAAACATTACTTGTGGAGCTGTTTCAGGGCAGCTAAAGACACATCAGCCTGTCTGTCTCACCCCAGCCCTCCCAGCCAGGGCAGAGAGACATTTATTTCACAACAACTACAACTGATTTTTTTTTTTTCTAAAGTAATTGGAACTCCTGTAACATCTGAACTAAGCCTAGATTTATGCAAGCAGAGCTGGGAAAATAAAAAAAAGCAAAATAGCTTCTCTCTGTTTTAAGACCTGAGTTGCACTTCTCCCTTTCTCCATCAGTTATTCCTTAGCACAGTAATAACATGGTCCAGTTTGGAGATACAGGTGGAACAGAGCCATGTCATTACCACACTTCCACATATATTCTTGAGTATCTGCAGTACTGAAATAAAACTCCTCTAGCACGGGGTCAGTCCAGAAAAACAGTTCAGTTTAGGAATGTGGCTGAAACATGCATCAACGCTTCCACATACTGCAGCCCTAACCCATTTTTAATTATTTCTATCTGTGCTGTAGGTCATCCCTTTACAAAACAACAATCCCTCCTTTCATTTTTGCAGAGCACATTTCGGTGAGCAGCTTTTGCCCTTGTGGAGCTTGCACCTTGCCAAGCTCCCAAAGCCAGGTCTGGGTGCTGAGAGGAAGAACCTCAGCCTCAAACCCAGGCTGCTCCCCTTGTCTCCAGTCAGTTGTGAAATGAGCTGCTCAGCACTGCATCCGTAATGGGCACTGCAGTGCAGATGGCAAAAGCACAGTCACAACTCTGCTGTGCCTCTGCCAAGAGCCCTGGGTGATGCAGCAGAGCAGCTCGGAGAAGTGAGGAGGGGAAGAGAGGCTGCTCCTCCTGAGGTATTTTCACCTTGCTGTCCATACAAGAGGCTCTTTGGTGTAGCAATAACACAGAACAATGGCCAGAAGGTCCTGAGTGAAATCCTCTGCACTGCAGGCTGTGGGATTGAGGATCCCACCCTGTGGGGTTGAGGATTCCACCCTGTAGGACTGAGGATTCCACCCTGGGATCAGTGCTAGGCTGTGTTTGAGTGATGCTCATTGCCTTGGAGCTGGGAGAACACAAGAATCTCCCAGGCCCCTGCTGCACAGATCTCTTGGTCACTAAGAAGGAAAATAGACCCTTGCAAATGTCCTCAGTCACCACCAGTCCCAGGGGCCTCATTACTGCCCTTGACCTCAGTCTAGGACAGTGAGTGATAATGTTATTTCTCTAATTGCACTCTCAACTGAGTCCCTTGGCTGCTTTCCTTTCTCCTGGGCTGGGAACAAGCCTGTGGAAGCAATCTGCCCTTGTACAGGGTAAATCTGTGAACCTGAGCTGTCCCTTGAGTTGTGACAATTGGCAGATGCTGCATCCTGCAGGCAGAGGCCTCAGAGGAGACATCCACACCAAGAACATACAAAAATTCACAGGGACAACGACCACATGTTTGTATGTGGGTGTGGGCACACCCACAGCAAATAACTAAAAGTCAGGAGAGTTCTGCTTGCCCCTGGCTGCAAAGGGGAATTCTCAGCTGACCTTTGCAGCTCCCATTTGAGAGCACAAAACCACCTGCAAAAGCACCAGGTTGGCACTTGCAGCTTTGCTGTTTTCAGTATTCTTTGAGAGTTCCCTCTGATTTGCTTTATTAGAGAAACCTACTCAAAGGGATTTGTGTGCATGCTCAGCTTGATTTGTGAACTCCAACAGGAGGGGCAGCCAGTAAAATTAATGAGGTTCTGGGCAAATGATTGCCCATGCAGACCCACAGACATAAAGCATTAACTGACTGTCTAATTAACAAAGGCCACGTGGCCGATTAAGCATGCAAGCGCTGCTGCTGCTGCACACACATTGACACACATTAATGTCTCAGCGAGGATACATTTGCAAGTGTCTGCTTGGCACGATGATGGAGCACGCAGCCTGCTTCCATAAACACTTGTCAGGATGCAGGATCTACGTCCACGAAATAATCTGCTGCCCATTTTCTGTAACGAGCACGAATTCCTTCTGGGAAGCAGCACAGCAGGTGCCCAGGCCCATGCAGGCACTGCCTAAAAGCCACATTCTAGAAGGGGGCAAACCAAGGACAAAGTGGCCTTGGGAGGAAAGTTGGAACTGCTTTTCAGTGGTTTTGTCATGCAAGTGAAGGGTGATTTCATGTTACAGTGGCTGTGCTGGGTGATAAGGGGTCAGGGGCACATGGCCCTGTTCCTCACCCTGCATGTCCTTATCACACAACACCCTCTAGGTCCTCATCTCCTCCCTGATTAAAGCTCAGGGTTTATTTGTGGGTTTTTTTTTTTTAATTAAACACCATCATTTCTTTTAAAAAAAGAGAAAAACAGTCTAAAATATCCAACAGAGGAGGCAGAAACAGCAGTGTGTAGGAGGGGGTTACAGTAAAGGATACCTGTTCTCCATCAGCTCACATAACTCATTTAGTGCTGCCAGATCACATCATTCTGGGACATGCACACGAGCTGAGGAGGCCAGGAAGGTAAAATTCTGGAAAGCTCCTGGCAATTTCTGGTGCCAGAGGAGAATTTTTGGCACCAGTTGCTGTCGTGGAGCAGGGTGAGACCAGCAGCCGACCCACAAAGGGAATTCCTGGGAATGCCACGGAGGCCAGCAGGGCAGGGGAGCTGTGGAGGATCCTGCTCTGTGATGGGATTGAACTCCTCCTCACCTCAGAGCCCTGAATGCCCAAACCCTGCCCTGTCCCCTCTCTGTTCCCTGCAGCAGGAATTGCACACAGAGCCCTGAGCCCTGGCACTTGCTGAGGGCTCAAGCTCAGAGTGTCCCTCAATCCTGGGCTCAGCCCCACTGCCCCTAAATTCCCAGAAACTCCCATTTCTCCAGGGATGCAGGGAGGCCAGGGGGGCTGTTAGAATAACTGGTTATGCCTGTGATGTGTTTCCTTGCTGCTGGAAGGTTTCCAAAGGCATTTCAGGTGCTGATGAGACCTTCCAGCACATCCATTTAGAGTCTGCAGTTTCCCTTCCTTCCTGCATTATTTACCACACAATCCCAAGCTGCTTAAAAGACTGTTTCAAGCTATTTTCTGAATCATCCTTCCCTCCCTTCGCTGCTTCATGTAATAATCTCTCCAAAATCTATTTTGGGAGTGGCACTTTGCAGCAGAGGCTTGTTTTGTTTGCTTTTTTTCCCAGCTGTTCTGTTGCAGATGCAGAAAGTTGGTTCGTTATTGGGAAGTTGCTGGCAAGGACAGGGCTTAGAGATCCTGTGTCCTGAGGCTTTGCCTCGCTCCACTGTCCTCTCTGGAATGGGGATGTGGAGGCTCAGAATGACAAGAGCAAGGCTATGCCCATCAATTTGCTCCTGCAGAGCTGTTCCTGGTGATCAGAGCTGCAGGCAAGGGCTTTTTGCAGAGCTGTGTGAGGATGGCAGCTCATATTGATTTCTCAGAGCAAGGTCCCTGATAAAGGTTTGGATTCCTGAATTATTCTGGTATTGTGCAGAGCATCTCAGAAGCCTGGTGAAAAGGAGGGTGGACATTGCCAGGAGCTGGGTTACAGAACAAAAATGACACAAGAGGGGGTATATTTTGAGCTGGACAAACTGGAAAAACTGGAAACTTTTTTTCAGAAACAACCAGAAATCTTGAAAAATACCTCAGACCTTATCCTGGAACCAAAGACACATTTTGCATCAGAGAGGCTACACTCAGTTTGCTCCCTCAACTCGGTTTCTCAGCCACCCAACATTCATATTAGATTAATATTTGCAATTCAGCTGCCCTGCTCTTACCCTGAGAGCATCTGAGCGGGAAGTGACTGCACTTCCACACCACAGGTTCAAAGGCAAAGTGCTGCCCTTGCTTCAGCAGTTTTTGGCCAAGTTCAGCGCAGTCCTCAGCTTTGAAGCATAATTGCCCAACTACAGCAGTGCCTCTGGTCTCCAAAGGCCAAAAGGAGAGAGGGAGAAAGGAAGGAGGTGGGAGGAGAGCTGAGAATTGCACATTTCAGATGTGGGATGCAGCTATTTGTTTTTGGAGACCTATTTCTGGAAAACTGGACAGCTAAAACAAGAAAGCAAATCTAAAATGAAAGATCACACTAGAAAGCACACACACCCAGACACCATGGCAGGCAAGAGCTGGGGGACCTGTGTAATCACAGCTATAATGATTCTATAATTTCACATCCAAACATAATTAGTCGAGGTACGTTCTTTGACAGCTAGAGATTTGCAAAATTAGGGTCAAGCAGGTTCATCTTTTTAATTGTTCTCATTTCCCCCCCCTGTGTTGTTTCTTGCCGCTTTAGAGGCTCCTCCCTGGCCTATGGGGATTTTTGAAGGAATTTTGAATGAGTTAGAGATGGGACTTCTGAGTTTTTTAGATGATGTGGTTTATTTTTCTTATCTTCTACATAGGCCAGAAGGGTGAGTTGGGCTCACATCTTTACTGCATAGCTCAGAAGGTCAGGGTGAGGAGGTGTTTGCTTTGCAGGATGATGGTGGCTTGGCCTGTGGCACTCAGCCATGCAGCCCAAGGTCAGCTCTCCACACTGTGGGGTTTCTTTGGCATCTCTCCCCAGCAGCTTTCTTGGTTGCAGCCCTGGTGGGGAAGGAGGGAGGTGGGAAAGGAAGGGAATCCTCTCAGTCTGCGATGCCCAGGCTCTGCACAGCCCAAGGCAGTGACCCTGGAGCTCCTCAGGGCTCTTTAGGTGCAATTAAAGAGAAAATGTCATTTTATTGTTCTCACTCATCCTCTTCCCATAACACCATATATCTCCACTGGTCCCAGTTCAGGTGCAACCAGACTGGGGTGGCTGCACTGAAGTGCACTGAGCAAAGCCTGGGGGAAGAATCTCTGAGATATTCTCCTCTCCATGTGTGCTACAAAGCCAGAAAATATTTCCTTGGTAAGGGCCAAACCTTTGTCACTTGTCTCTGTGTCACTATAGAGTAACTGTGCTGAAGTTAATCATATTCATTTCTAGAACTGTCAACTCACTATTTGAAAACTTTCTAAGTATCCAGAATTAACAGCTCTGGTGATTTCCAGTGGCACGGACGTAATCAGAACCTGGCTTAATTTTAATGCAGAGAGCAAAGGAGGATCAAAAAAAGCTCGGCACTTCTCTGCCTTCATGGAAAAGCTCTGTGAAGTTGACTGTTCCTAGGTTTGGGGACATTTTGGAGGGATATTGCTTCAAGTGACAGCTTTCCATCTGCACTGCACTTTTACACACACTCAGTATTCCCAAACCAGAACACATGGAGCTCCTGAATGAATACAGAGGTTGCTGTTTGATCATTTTAAACCCTGCATTAAGCAGCATTCCCCAATATCTGCAACCGCACCAGTTATTGATAAAATCAGCTCTCAGACTCCAAGTTTCTGTCTCAGCCTGCAATGACCTGATGCAGGGATCACTAAGGAGACAGACCTAGAAATCTTCACCCTGAGACCCAAATTCTCTGCATTTTAACAATGGGAAATATAAATACTGCAGGAAGTGCTGGAAAAAAACAGCACCTTGTTACTCCAGAAAGGCAAAAATACTTTAAAATGCAAATTGGCTTTATGTACTTTTGAACTGGAATATATCCTCACCTTCAAATCCCCCCTCCCTCCCTCCTCCCCAAGCTTCAGCAGGGATTAATAGTCCTGTATGCCAAGAGAGTTCAAACACTATTTTTAATCACATCTTACAACCACACTGTCCCAAATGCTTTGCATGACAAAGCAACCGAGGGAGCGAAACGAGAGAGAATGGCGACGCGCAGAGAAATTCGTGCTTCGGATCCGAAGCCCTCTCAGGAAAGGGGGATCTCAAAAGGCAGAGAGGAAATGGGGCTGGAGCAGAGCCTGACAAGGTGGAGAGAGAGAAGGGAATGTTTGGTGGGATGGGTTAAGCTGCAGGAGCTCAGGCTGGGGCAGAGGGAGGGCACTCAAGGACACTGCAGAGCTCGCTCCGGGCTGGCGCTGAACTTTCTGTTCCTGCTGCCTGTTTTGGAGAGTGTCCTGGGGATGCCTCCCCTTGGGAATTTGCCTGCTGGAGGAGGTTACAGAGCTGCCCACTGCAGGGTGACAGTGGCACATAGGCATGCTGTGACACCACAGCTTTATATGGCACTGCCAGGTCCTGCTGGGGCAGAGCGCTGGGGTTTGCAGGTTTACAGCTCCAGGGACCCTCAGGGCCCTCTGAAGAACACACTCAGCACATCTGAAATGTTTCCAGGTCTGTTCCATGTGTTGCTCAATTCTGCTCCACTCTGCTAACTGCCTTTGGATATGGATAAAGCTCAGCCAAAAAAGAAGCCTCATATGCTTCGCCCAAATCTGTTCAGGGATCCCAGAGGTCATTACAAAATATGAACACACTCCCTTTCAAGGCAGCATGTACAGTCAGTGTGTCAGACCTGGGAAACTTCCCCTCCTCCAGCATTAAGGTGGTGTGGACAGGCTGGAGCAGGGAGGAGGTGGAAGCACAATTTTGGGTGACCCTGTGGTGCTGCAGACTTCCCCAGGCACTGAACCAGGGCTGCAGTCTGGGACAGACTTGGAAATGTGCACTGAGGGTCCACGAGGCCCAGACACAGGTGAGTAATAGAAATACAAATGGTTTGCCTCCCATCAAACCCAGTTAATCACATTTATAACATTTTAACCCTGACAGTCCCTCACACCAAACCTCTGGCAGGGAAGTCAGCACCCACATGTGTTTGTCACCTTTGCCATGGCAGCACAGGGAAAGCTCCTGGTTTGCAGCCTCAGTGCTCCCCTCTAAGAGCTGTGCCTTTCTCCTCATGCTCCCAAATTCCATGGGAACCTTTGAGGGATGGATCCAGCTCAGCACCTCCTGCAGCTCTTTTCTTTGTGCTGGGGCCTGTCCTCCGTGCAGGAGGGGTTTTTGCTGTGTTCATTTTCCAGAAAGGAGATAAAAGCAATCAGCCTGTTCCTTGGAAAAGGGCAGGGGGTGTCTCTGCAGTCAGCCAGCAGTGACCCGAGCTCAGGAGGATGGAAAGGAGGACAATGACACTTCTGTGCTTGTCACCTGACCAGAAACAAACTGGCATTAACCTCACCCCTACGTGGGACAGACGCAAATGCCAGGACACAGAAACGGTGAGGGCTGTTTACAGTGGAAATGTCAGAGCATCTCAGCCCTGCTGGATACACAAAGGGCTGCTGCTCCCACCCCAGCACAAACCCAACCCTGCAGAGGGGTTCTGACCCTTCTCCCCCTGCACCATGCATGGTCCATCAGCAAACCCTGCTCCTCAGCCTCATTAAACTCTCCTAAAGTGATAAATCTGCCTCTAAGTAAAGGCCACTGAGAAGGTTTCAGGCTGAGGGAGAAGAATTTTGAGAGCCCTGTGCTCAGAGAAGCAACCTGTGCTGGATCCTAACTAGAACATTTCCTGGGCACCCTGACAGTAATTATTACATAAGAAACACTTTCATGTGAGATTAAGTTCCTGCATCCTTTGTACTCCACAGACAAAGTACAAGGCAGGCAAGGAAACAGAGCTTTAGAACTGTCTCATGTTCACACACATGACTGCTATTGCTGCTCAGCTCTCAACTTGCACTAAACCTGAAGGCAGAATTCCCCACACACCCAATTCTTCCCTGAACTCCTCAATGCGAGGAAAGCAGAATTGGGCACCATCACTCAGGGCCAGTGTCCTTCTCCTGCTCTCTGCTTGCTGGGGAGCCCTGGAAAGGCCCAGACTGAAGCCTGGAGCTGTACTGCAGCAGATCCTGTTGCTGATGAAAACAGGCTGAACACACTGCTTGTTTTTGTAGGGTTGCTAGGGAGCACTGTTACTATTATTGATTTTTGTAAGGCCTCTGAACCACTCATCAAAACAAGTTATTCCACACGCACCACAAGGAATGAAGCCTGGTTCCCTACAGCTCTGTGCCCTCCATCCCTGAACTTTAATTCCCAGTGCAATGGCCTCTCCCTGTCCCAAAGCCAGGATCTCCCTCCCACATCTCCCTTGTGCTTGGCAGAGCAAGAGGGAGCAGAAGCAAGAGCTGGGTCACCACTCCAAACTTGTTTATTGGCTGGCTGGGAGCTACAAACAGTGGCTGATTTCTAAATTTGGCCTATTTCACTCTCACTGGGGGATTAATACTGGATTTGCTCTGCTGTCCAGTCACCAGTTTGGATAAAATTTGTAAGAACTCGTTCTCTCTGTGATTTGATGAATTTAGCTGAAAATTGGCCAAAAGCTTTTTCTGGGAGGAAAAGGAGGCAGTGGATGGGCAGGAGGTCAGGCTGCACAGTGTGGAAATCAGGCTGGAAGCACAGACAGTGAGGAACTACCTCAATTTTGCAACCAAATACACAGGGGAAAACCCAGAACACCTCAGTAAGTCCCAGATACTCAGTATCACGTTTGTACTGCCTGTGATAATGGTTCTTCTGACACAGACTATTTACTGAACACACCTTGGGTCTCCAAGTGTGCCTGTCAGGACACTGATGTGATGAATGTTCACACAGCAGGATGGTGCAATTTTCATGACATAGATACCATTAAAATACCAGGGTCCAGAGTGCAAAAGCAAATGGGAAAGGCCTGAGAACCCCAAGCCTTGGAGCTGGCCACGTGCTAATGGCAGCTTTGCACCTTTTCTACCAGACAGCAGAGATAAGTAGCTTTCACTTTCAGAGTTCTTCTGTTAAAGGACCTTTTTTGGGAAAATTTCTCATGGTTGCTAACAAATATTGAGCTGCACCAGCCTTAGCAACACAGGGAGAGCGTAGGTGTGAGGCACCTGTGAGCACACAGCAACTGTGTCTTGGTGTGAGTGTGTCTGTGTGTCCTGACAAGGATTTCTCCACAGGATCTGCTCCTCTGGGCAGTGTGTGAGTCAATGTGGAAGGCAGCACTCCAGAAGAAGCAGGGCTGTGCAAACACACATCACATCTCACTCTGCAGAGGTGGGCAGGGACCTCTGGACATCATTTGTTCAGGCAAGGCCACCCAGAGCCAGGTGTCCAAAACTGTGTCCAAAACCATGTCCAGGCAGCTGCTCAGTATCTCCAAGGATGCAGAGTGTTCAAAGTCTTTGTGCAGCTTGTTCCAGTGCTTTATAATGTTCAGACAGATCCTTTTGTGGTTTATTGGGAGTTCATTCCTTCTTTTCCTGCCACTGGGCACCACAGCAGAGAGCCTGGCTCTCTCCTTATCACAGCCTCCCTTCAGTTATTGGCACAAAGCAGAATGGAACAGAATCATTCTGGTTGGAAAAGCCCTGCCAGGCCATGGAGTCCCAGCTGTGCCCCATCCCCACCTTGTCCCCAGCCCAGAGCCCCGAGTGCCACCTCCAGCCCTTCCTGGGACACTCCAGGGATGGGCACCCCAAACCTCCCTGGGCAGTTCCAGTGCCTGAGCACCCTTCCATGGGGAAATTCCTGCTGCTGTCCACCCTGAGCCTGCCCTGGCCCAGCCTGAGGCCGTTCCCTCTCCTCCTGTCCCTGCTCCCTGGAGCAGAGCCCGACCCCCCTGGCTGTCCCCTCCTGTCAGGAGCTGTGCAGAGCCACAAGGGCCCCCCTGAGCTTCCTTTGCTCCAGGCTGAGCCCCTTCCCCAGCTCCCTCAATGATGAGATCCCCTGTGAGCCTCCTTTTTCCACATTGAACAATCTGAGCTCTCAGCTTCTCCTGACAGGAGAGATGCTCCAGTCCTTCAGTCATCTTGGTGACCCCTCACTGCACTCCCTCCAGCAGCTCCACATCTCCCTGGTCCTGAACACAATACCCCAGACATGCTTAGGAGCACAGTCCAGAGTTCCTAAGAACTGTCAAGGGGGACAGCACCACCAGCAGAGATAGGAATTAGGTTTTGTGAATACATTTTTCCTAAAGCTGGAGACTCCCTTCTCTTTGCCTTCCTGCTCTGATGTGACTCTGGGATGAACAACCTCAGGTGAGCAGGAAATCGGTGACAAGGAAAAGGAAGCAGGACCTGGAAATGCCCTGACTCTACAGAGCAGGGCTGTGCACCATTCCCAGGCTCTCCAGGCAGGACTGAGGCGAGCAAGGACACAGCAACAGCTCCCAGATCAGAATCTCAAAGAGGTCTTCAAACATTACTGCTCATCAACAAGGAGAAGAGTTTCATCTCGTGTGAACAGCTCGCTCCCCAGAGTCCCACCACATTCAGCAGGACACTGTTTATACTGAGGAAGGCTTTTATTGACTCTTTTCTCTCAAATAATTGATAAGCTCCTCCTGCTGCCCCACTTTGATCAGCCTCTACCCCAGTTGTGCCCAAGGTCTGGTCTAGTTCCAGCCCAGCTCATTATCTCCAGCACCAGGAGCAGGTGGTGTTTACTGGACTTGGATTTCTGCACAAAGAACACAAATCTGGAGGCCACACTGGGAAACAAAACTCATTCAGGACAAACACAGCTGGATTTCTTTATACATCCCTTTGCTGTATTCCTATCCCATTTATTTTTCCTTCTGCTTTCCCTTTCTTGTTGTCTTTTCCCCTCTGAAGGATGGGGTCAGCATCCATTGAAATCAGGGAGGAAACTTCCACAACTTTGGAACCTTTTAAGCCTTCTGCCCTCTTCTTCCTGGGCAGAAAAATCACCTCAGTGAGTGTCCAACTATGGGGAGGTCATTAAACCAGAGAACAAAATAAAGACCATGAGAGATTCTAGGCCACCTCCCTGATAAAGTTCAGACTTTTTTTCCCAGGGCTAAAAAAGTGAGGATTGTGTTATGCCAGGATGGACTCAGGGAGTTGTGGAGAGTGAGAAGATCCCCCCTGAGCCCCTTTTCTCCAGGCTGAGCCCCCTTCCCAGCTCCCTCAGCTGCTCCTCACAGCCCTGACTCCTAATTCAGGGTTCATTTCTAATTTCAGTGGTTGAATCTCCCCCTTTCACAGACACTCATAGTTTGTGAATCCCTCTTGTCAAGGCTCCAGCTGTGGCAGAGCTCAGAAATGCCAAGAGAGAAAGGACTATTTTTGTAGTATTTCAGGTGTCTAACCTTGAGAAAAAAAACCATTAATTGTAGAAGGCCAACAAATGCACACCCACACAATGTATGTTTGAAATGAAAGGGTTTTAGCAATGATGCAGCAGAGGTCCCACCACACCCCATCCAGGCCCAAACCCTGCACCACTTAAACCCAGTTCTGCTTCCCAGTTGCTGCCAGGATCTGCCAAGCTTTCCATTCAGCCATGCCCAGCTTGAAACTGGGCTCTGTGCTGAGCACTGGGGGAAGCTGCAATGGAACAAAATGGACTACAAGGTTGTTGGACTTATTTTTCACTCCTTACATTAACTAATTAGCTTTCTTCCTCATTAAAGTCCTTTCAAGCATATCAATTACCCAGCTCTGATGGCAGGGACGCTCCAATAGCCCTCAGTGCAATCAGATGAGCTGGAATTCAGCAGAGCAGACCAACAGGGTGCAGGGTTGGGTTACCCGTGTGTCAGCAAAAGGGCATTATTCTCCTGACCTCCCTCTTGCAGCAGGAGCTGAATGGTGGCCTGGAGAGGGCAGAGGAAATGCCAGCAAAACAGCACAATAAGCATCTCCCAAGGAGCTGCAAGGGGAAACCAGGGCTGGGACAAAAGGCCAGAGAAATATCCAAGTGTTGGTCTAAAATTAGGACAGCCTAAAACTTTGCCTCGGTCTTCTTTTGTTTCTGTCTGATGGGAGTGGCTTTGCAATTTATGTCTTGGTTGGATCAATTCCACCTCTCCCCTGTAGGAAAATGGTGAAGAGAAGGGCTGTGCCCTGCTCTCAGCAGCTCGTGGCCCAGCTCTCACCCACGCCAGCCATGTTTATCCCAGCAGCTCAGCACAGCAGGAAAATTCCAGATCCGTTTGTTTTTCCAGACCACTTTGTCACAGCAACATCTCACAGAATCACAGAGCCACAGAGTCACAGAATCACAGAGTCACAGAGTCACAGAATCACAGAATAATGAGGTTGGGAGAGACCTGTAAGATCATCGAGTCCAACCTATGCCCTAACACTCAACCAGACTACAGCACCAAGTGCCATGTCCAGTCCTTTTTTAAACACATCCAGAGATGGTGATCCCACCACCTCCCTGGGAAGAGCATTCCAGTGCTTTATTATTCTTTCAGTGCAACAATTTTTCCAAATATCCAACCTATACCTTCCCTGACGTAGCTGTGTCCTCTGGTTCTGTCAGTGCTGCCCGGTGGAAGAGACCAACCCCCACCTGTCTACACCTCCCTTCAGGAAGTTGTGGAGAGCAATAAGGTCAACTCTAAGCCTCCTCTTCTCCAGGCTAAACAACCCCAGCTCCTTCAAACGTTCCTCATAGGGCTTGTGTTCCAAGCCCCTCATTGCTGCCCTGCACCTGAGCTGGCTGCTCCCCATCTGCCAGAGGCTGCCACAGCCCCCCAGTGCCAAGGGCTCCACGGGCACCAACAAAACCCAGGAGCAGCAGTGACACCCGATCTGCTCAGCCCAAAGCCCATGCTCAGCTGGGGCATGAGGCTGCACTGCTCGCTGCAGCTGAACACTTCAAAGCACCCAGACAATAAGAATGCATTAAACTTTTATCTCCAGTGCTCCAGCTACAATAAGCAATCAAAGAAATTGCCACTCTCCCAGGGCTCCCGATTGCCTAAAGGAAACCAACTTTTGTCTGGGCGTGGGGATGTGTGTGTGTGTGTGTGTGAGGAAAGATGGANACCTCCCTGATAAAGTTCAGACTTTTTTTCCCAGGGCTAAAAAAGTGAGGATTGTGTTATGCCAGGATGGACTCAGGGAGTTGTGGAGAGTGAGAAGATCCCCCCTGAGCCCCTTTTCTCCAGGCTGAGCCCCCTTCCCAGCTCCCTCAGCTGCTCCTCACAGCCCTGACTCCTAATTCAGGGTTCATTTCTAATTTCAGTGGTTGAATCTCCCCCTTTCACAGACACTCATAGTTTGTGAATCCCTCTTGTCAAGGCTCCAGCTGTGGCAGAGCTCAGAAATGCCAAGAGAGAAGGGACTATTTTTGTAGTATTTCAGGTGTCTAACCTTGAGAAAAAAACCCATTAATTGTAGAAGGCCAACAAATGCACACCCACACAATGTATGTTTGAAATGAAAGGGTTTTAGCAATGATGCAGCAGAGGTCCCACCACACCCCATCCAGGCCCAAACCCTGCACCACTTAAACCCAGTTCTGCTTCCCAGTTGCTGCCAGGATCTGCCAAGCTTTCCATTCAGCCATGCCCAGCTTGAAACTGGGCTCTGTGCTGAGCACTGGGGGAAGCTGCAATGGAACAAAATGGACTACAAGGTTGTTGGACTTATTTTTCACTCCTTACATTAACTAATTAGCTTTCTTCCTCATTAAAGTCCTTTCAAGCATATCAATTACCCAGCTCTGATGGCAGGGACGCTCCAATAGCCCTCAGTGCAATCAGATGAGCTGGAATTCAGCAGAGCAGACCAACAGGGTGCAGGGTTGGGTTACCCGTGTGTCAGCAAAAGGGCATTATTCTCCTGACCTCCCTCTTGCAGCAGGAGCTGAATGGTGGCCTGGAGAGGGCAGAGGAAATGCCAGCAAAACAGCACAATAAGCATCTCCCAAGGAGCTGCAAGGGGAAACCAGGGCTGGGACAAAAGGCCAGAGAAATATCCAAGTGTTGGTCTAAAATTAGGACAGCCTAAAACTTTGCCTCGGTCTTCTTTTGTTTCTGTCTGATGGGAGTGGCTTTGCAATTTATGTCTTGGTTGGATCAATTCCACCTCTCCCCTGTAGGAAAATGGTGAAGAGAAGGGCTGTGCCCTGCTCTCAGCAGCTCGTGGCCCAGCTCTCACCCACGCCAGCCATGTTTATCCCAGCAGCTCAGCACAGCAGGAAAATTCCAGATCCGTTTGTTTTTCCAGACCACTTTGTCACAGCAACATCTCACAGAATCACAGAGCCACAGAGTCACAGAATCACAGAGTCACAGAGTCACAGAATCACAGAATAATGAGGTTGGGAGAGACCTCTAAGATCATCGAGTCCAACCTATGCCCTAACACTCAACCAGACTACAGCACCAAGTGCCATGTCCAGTCCTTTTTTAAACACATCCAGAGATGGTGATCCCACCACCTCCCTGGGAAGAGCATTCCAGTGCTTTATTATTCTTTCAGTGCAACAATTTTTCCAAATATCCAACCTATACCTTCCCTGACGTAGCTGTGTCCTCTGGTTCTGTCAGTGCTGCCCGGTGGAAGAGACCAACCCCCACCTGTCTACACCTCCCTTCAGGAAGTTGTGGAGAGCAATAAGGTCAACTCTAAGCCTCCTCTTCTCCAGGCTAAACAACCCCAGCTCCTTCAAACGTTCCTCATAGGGCTTGTGTTCCAAGCCCCTCATTGCTGCCCTGCACCTGAGCTGGCTGCTCCCCATCTGCCAGAGGCTGCCACAGCCCCCCAGTGCCAAGGGCTCCACGGGCACCAACAAAACCCAGGAGCAGCAGTGACACCCGATCTGCTCAGCCCAAAGCCCATGCTCAGCTGGGGCATGAGGCTGCACTGCTCGCTGCAGCTGAACACTTCAAAGCACCCAGACAATAAGAATGCATTAAACTTTTATCTCCAGTGCTCCAGCTACAATAAGCAATCAAAGAAATTGCCACTCTCCCAGGGCTCCCGATTGCCTAAAGGAAACCAACTTTTGTCTGGGCGTGGGGATGTGTGTGTGTGTGTGTGTGAGGAAAGATGGATAAAAGGAGCTCAAATACCAGCTGCAGTGTTTGGCTACTTTGCATTAGGCAAATGATGAGCACTGAGCACAGCACAAAGCTCAGGCAAAGGCAGCTTTATGCACTCACACACAGGGAAGAAGAAGTAAGACATTTTTCACTCCAAAGATTTCATGGTCAAGCCCAGTTTTTGGGCTGTTTTGGGTTTTTTTACCCTTCAAATGTGAGCTTTATAGGAGACAATTACCAGCCTAAAATTCCTCCCAGAGCCACACTGTGAAAAAACCCACTTTGCACAAGGATGTTTTTCCCATTATCCAAATTTTGGGGGCCTGGATGTCACTACAGGCAGGTGCAGCTCACCTTTCCATGAGTGGCAGCAATAGCAGGATTATCAAATCACATTATAATTTCTAAAACTACAACAAACTGATTGAAAAGCTCTCATAAGAACTACACATGTTCCTTTTCACTTTGCTCTCTGGCCATTTAATGATGTGGAAATTTTATTTCTCATGAAATATCCAGAAATTGGCCACTTTCCTCATGAAATATGCATGAATTATAGAATTCCTTATGCTTCTGAGAAAATAAACCACTTTAATCTGAGAAAATTCTCCATTTTATAATACCTTAATGCTTTATTTTTCTTTTTTGACTCAGAACCAGGGTAGTTTCAGAAAAGGTGGTGCTTGGCATGAACCAGCCTTTTCATGTGAAGGGGAAAACTGTTCAAAAATAAAAATAAATTTAAAAAAAAAAGACAAAAAAACCCCCAAAAAAACCCTACCAAAAAAACCCCCATGAGCTGATATAGATAATTTCAAAACAATTCTTTGCTTTTCAAACATTGTCTTCTTGTTTATTTTCCCATAATGCTTTAATGGGCAAAAATCCCTGGTAAGAAATCATAGTATTGAAAAAATTTTGTTTTCAATCCACTTTGTTTCTTGGTTTCCCATTTCTCTGTGGATGTTTTCCCTGTCCTGCAGATAAAACCATGTGAGTAGGAACGAGGTATTTGCTCCAGGAACTATAACACAGATTTTCTCCATTTAATTTTAATACAGCTCTAGGAAAAAACTAAAATTCCCCCATGTGCACGATTGTCTCACTTACAACAGCTCCTCTCAGCAAAGGATCTGCATGAGCTTTACCAAGGAGAAGTGTTATGATTTACAGTCTGTTAAAAATACACTTTACAGCATATTAAAAATAACCTTTTTGAAAAGTCCTTGATGTTCAAAGCATGGCTGGATGGAGCTCTGAGCCCCCTGGGACAGTGGGAGGTGTCCCTGCCATGGCAGGGGTGGCACTGGATGAGCTTTAAGGTCCCTCCCAACCCAAACCATCCTATGTGAAATAACTTTTATGCCTTCAGAGCCATTTCCAGCTCTGCTGGTATCTGCCCCAGTCTGGGATTTCTGCAGCAGCTTGGGCTGTTTCACACACCTTTCCTTCTCATTCTTTTCCATGAAAAGACATCAAACTAACATACTCTCACCCCACCCCCAAAATATCAAGGGGATGTTTTAAAATCAGAGGCAGAGAAACATTTCCCTGTGCAAACGGAGCAGCTGTGTGAAAAAGGAGAGCGTCTCCTTCTCAGGGTGGGAAGGGGTGAGGAGGGAAGGACAAACAAGCCTCAGGAAGGAGATTTCAGGAAGAAATGTGCTTTTTTTCCCTGAGAATAAGCAGCATCTTCCTGAGAGCCATCATTTTGATTCACTGTTTCACGTGTAAATAATTTACCAGGCTAAAAGGTCAAGAGCTGCAGGTCCTCAGAGAAGGGGAGAAAAGTGCAAGCTGTAAATAAGGGACAAGTAACTTATGTGGAGCATAAAACACATTATAGGCACCACGTAGATCCACAAATGCACAGGCAGGGAAACCCCAGCTCCACATCCACCACACAGAGGCAGAAATAACCTCTACCCCATGCTGCATCCCCTTGAACTTCACTTGAGAGCAGGAAGCACGCTGAATACAACCTTTTGGGATGGAAATTACACTTTTAAATTAGCTACACGATGCCCAGATGTGCTGCTGATGGATGCATGAAGCAGAGGGGTGAAAGAAATTAATTTCCAGCCTCCTTGTTTTCATCTTTTCATCCTCTGATGTCAGGGTAATTGCTCCTGGATGTGACAGTGCAGTCCTTGCCTCTGTGCAGAAGGTGAGGGAGCAGCTGCTTTCCTTCCTGACACCAGTGGATTTCCAGTCAGCTGTCAGGCACCATTAGATCCCTGAATGCTTCCAGCGTGTCACGCTTTCCTCACGCTCACAAACTCCAAATGTGAGGCTGCACTCCCCAGTTTGAGGCAGAAAAGATCAAATCTGCACAGATTCAAAGCTACATGAAATGCCAGGGGAGGAATGCTGGAGAGACAAGCAGTGCAAACGAGCAAAGGGCCACTAAGGAGCAGGGGGTGTTATCCTGACACACACACGGATATTCAGGTGGAAAGATCAGGAATAAGCAGCACTTTGTCCCCCACACACTGCTCCTCACAGTGGTTTGTACAGCAGTGCTGCCCTCAATAGTGAGATCTGTGCTATGGAAAATTTCTCAGGCTCAGGCAAGAAAAGTAAATAGTGGGCTTGGAGAAAGAGGATTTCATCCAGCAGTTTGCACAGATAGACCAGGTTTTTTTTGGTTTATTCCCATCTCTGACACTGCATTCCAGAGCAATCACAAGCTGTTCATTTCCCCAGCAAAAATCCTGTATTTCCCTGCCCAGAGGGGCAGTTATTGACTCCATCAGCTCAACTGGCATTTTTCATAAACATTTGTAAAACATATGAAAACTTCAAATGCCAGGCAACTCTTCCAAGGGATTATATTACACAGATACACTCCAAGGCTTTATTTGATGATCTAGTTTGGAAAGTTACCCCTTCTGCATATATGGCAATAATGTTTATATTATTTTTGCCACATGATTCCAGCCTTTCATAATAATGGAAACAATGATATAAGAATGAACAACTGACATTTCTGTTTGAGAACACAGCATGCATCTCCTCTGAAAGGCTCTGCAGCAGCTTTACAAATACATTTTCCTTTGGTATTTGCAGATACTTTGAGCTCCAAATTGTTTCAGCTACAAGACAGAACCCACCAAAAAAAACCAGAGAATAAAACACCATCCTGTGGAGGTGGGCATGTTGAACACAAATTCTGTTTACTTACATCTCTGTTCTAACACCAGCCACTTCAATATAATGCATATGCATGCACACACTCACATATATATATATATACATATATATATATATTTACATATCAAATAAACCAAAGTATAAATTTCAATGCAGTGTTTCAGAAATAGAGTGATTCAGAGAGCGTGTGGTGTATACAGCATATGCTCCATGGGTAATATGTTGCCCAGCACAAATGGCAAACATGCAGGGAATAGACATTTTCTTCCAGGGCTCTGGAGCCTCCGAAAGGTTGGCAGGCTGGGTGCATGGTGCACATTCTTTGGGAGAGAATTATGGGCTGGAGAACATTCCTGCAGCTTCCCAACTCTTTCAATAATTTGCCACCTGCACAGCCAAGCTGTTCGTTGTGTAAATCTCCAGGATCTCAAAACTCTGGTGCTGACCCCGATCCACACAGAGCCCCAGGGAACACGGGGGGTGTTTAACTCCTCCAAAGGCTGGGGCAAAGATCAAACACAACTTTGGGGAGGCTGCCACCAAAAGGACCAAACCCAATACACATTTCCTCTGTTTCAGCAGTTCCTGCTCTCTCCTTACCAGCACAGGGCACAGGACCAGGGTTGTGATCCTGAGCTCAGCTCCAAACAGGCTCCCCAGGAGATGGGCACAGCTCCAAGGCTGCCAGAGCTCCAGGAGAGGTTGGATAATGCTCTCAGGGTCGGATTGTTGGGGTGTCTGGGCAGGGCCAGGAGTTCCACTGGCTGATCCCTGTGGATCCCTTTCAACTCAGGATATTCTGTGTGAATATTCTACCTGAGCTTCTGCAAAACAATACAACCCTACAAAAAATAGGCAAATGTGGCCCAAAGCCAGCAGGCACAGCTGGAATGCTGCTAAAGGACAGGAGCAAATTTAGCTGCACTGCCACCCTCCTGGATTCATCTAGGTTTGGATCAGCTCATTCCAAACCTCACATTTCTCCAGTTCCCATGCACAGAGGCAGCGGGGCAGGGTCTGGGTTGCAAACACACCTGGGATAAAGCTCCCCTGCCAAGGACAGCAAAGCAGATTTGGGTCTGGGCTGCTGGAGGTGCCAGCACAGGGAGGAAGGGAAGCAGCTTCCACAGCTCCTGCCTGGGAGCAGCTGGGTTTTGTCTCTACAAGGCTGCCCATGGTAATTCCATCTGCATTCCAGCACTGGCAGTGCCTGGCCACAGCCACCTGTCCCAGGTTTCTCACCACCTATCCCAGGTCTCTCACCACCTGTCCCAGGTTTCTCATCTTAATCATTGGCAGGACCAAAGCTGGTAGAAATCACACTCAGTAAGTGGCTTCTCATTTTGTGGCAGAGGTTTCCAGGGCAAGGAAGAGCAAACTGCCAACCATGTCTCCTCTGAACAGTTTGACTTTCAACAGGGATGGGGAAAACCTTGAGGGAGGAACAAACCCTCTCCTCTCCCCAGCCACAGCCGTCATCCCACTGCAAATCCCAGGATCCCTGAGGCTGGAAAAGCTCTCCCAACCCATCAAGTCCCAGCTGTGCCCAATGCCCAACTTGTCACCAGCCCAGAGCACTGAGTGCCACCTCCTTGGACACCTCCAGGGATGGGGACTCCAAATCTCCCTGTGCCAATGCCTGACCATCCTTTCCAGGAAGAAATCCTCATGATGATGATGATGAATCCAACCTTGACTGGATCTCAACAAGAAACAGCACAGGGTTGATGAGATACTCTGGAATGTTGGCTTTTCCTGCCTCTCCAGCAGCTGCCCTGCTCCCGAGCATCAGAGATGGGCACCAAGCCTGGTGCCAGGCCAAACACAGAGGTGGAAATCTGGTCCTCACTGCTGAGAAAGGAACAAACTCCATCTCCACAGAGGATTAACACAGAACATGCCCTGTAGCAGGAATTGATTTACACAAACCCCATGAAAATGAGAAGCTGAGGGAAAAAGGACTCACATGAGAGTGAGCACAAGCAGGACTCCACTGCTGCACACTCCACATGGGAATTCACACCCTGCCAGCTCCACACCCCTTCCAGGACCTTCTGGCTCATGCAGCATCACAATGTGAGTTTTCAGTGAGAGCTTTAAGGAGCAGAAACGAGCCCCCATGGAAACAGATTTCTTTCACACCACTTTTTGGGAGCAACTTGGTTTTGTCAGCCAATTGCAACAACCATGAACTCTTTGCAGGCAGCTGTAGCAGAGATGGCTTTTCCCCTGTGCTATCAGAATTTCCATGGAAAGAGGTGCTGCTTTACAGCTCTTGTGATTGTGGTGACAGGAGGGGGGTGAAGAAGAGGGGCTGAGAATGGAGGAAATGTGCAATGCAGTGATGACAAACACTGACAAAGAAAGGACTGGCCTCTGGCTCTGATCATCTGTGACAGAAAGTGTGACTGGAATTCAGGTTTTTCACAAATTGAAATTACAATTAAATACCCACATCTCCCTGATCAGCCACAGGAATGGGGTTCAGGGGGACTGTAACATAGGAAAATAAGATTTAAAATCATTGATTGCCATCTTGATCCAAGTAACTTTATACGCCCATTTTTTTCTTATTTATTTCACCTGAAATAATCTTTCTCCCTAAGCTTTACAAGTTTGCCTCCTCTCAGCCTAAGCATTTCTCCTACCATGAGAACTGCATCTCCAACACAACAGCAAACAGGTCAAAATTCTCCCTTCCTGAGTCTTCTACTGACGTGAACTGTGGAAACTGCCTGAAGCTTTCCTCGAGGCCACGGATATAGGCAGAGTTCACAGATCTCATAAATTTTGTACTGGAGATGTGATTCAAGGAGAGGTTCACAGTTCTGCTCCCTGGGGGCCAGGCTGCTTTATCTAAGGCACCACAGTTTAATGCTCTTGCTGTGTGCTGTGATGTCAGGCAAAAACACACAGATAAAACAGATTAAACGCTCTGTTTTTCTCTTTCCCCCCTACCACAGATCTCAAAACTATTAAACACTGCTTGACCTCGACCCCACAGCTTGTAAGAGAACCCGTGAACCCTCATTATCTCATCACTACCTGCTTTGCCCCCTCTGTTCTGCCTTGGAACATCAATTGTGCCACCGTGAGAAAGAGGTCACTGCGTCCACCCACAGGAAAAGGCACAGACCTCACACGGGGACTTGGAGCAGCACTCTGCTGCTGCAGCAGGACCAGCACCGGGGGAAAGGCAGCTCCAGAGCAGCCGGGAGCACCCCGGGGCAGCTCCAGGGCAGCCGGGAGCA
>VYZP01033866.1:955-22165 GCA_013400635.1 Hypocryptadius cinnamomeus
TGATGTTTCATGGCAGTTGAAGCTCATTGGTTGTTGCTGATCTGAAACCTTTTGTCACACGTGTGCCACTACTGCTCTTACAACACAATCAAGGTAGAAGGGGGCTTTGTACTGAGGTCCCAAATAATGAAGCTGTTACAGTCAAGTAAAGTATACTTTACTCAATTTCCCACGAGCAGAATGTTAAACAAAACATGCAAGTTTGTGCAGTGTGCAGCACAAACCAGCATTGTTTCTTTTATTTTTCTTGAAGAAATACCCTTTTTCTGCTGTTATAAACATTTTCACTCTCCAAGTCTTAATTTTTAGGAAGATTTAAAAGCATATTGATTAAGCTGTGTCAATGAAATTTTACTGGTAAATTGCTATATGACAGAAGCCCAATTTATGGCTTGAGTATGTTACTCTAGGTTACTTTGAAAAACCAGAGTTGTCAACAGTGTTATGTATGTTAACTGTGATTTTGGTATAGTGTCCACAAAGGTAAACCAAGAGAAAGGTTTAGCAGTTTGTTACTAATAACATGCATATGGTTTCTGATGATGATTAAATCAATAGGCATAGTTGTCATGGACATGTTGATCAAAGTCTAGAAATCAAAAAATCTGGCTTGGCAAACATTCCAACAGTTAAATCAATATCTGGTTTCACAGATTTTTCAGAGTCCTAGCAATGCTGTCAGGAGCAAAGACACAATATCATTACTATGCTAAGTTAGCTCGAAGCTGAATAGTTGCTAATACTGCAATTATCTGATGTGTCAATTGCCCTACACTGAATGGTCTGAGAGGTTGATAGTATGGGTTTTCTTTGCCAGTCCTACTCATCATTCCACAGCTAATATAGATATAGGAAACATGTAAACACTCAGTACTATCCAGTCTGAGTAAACAAATCTGTTCATGAATAGCATGTTGCTTTCACAGGCCTCTGTCCAGATAAAAGGGACTTGGATATATTGATGCAAGCAAACAGTAGAAGACAAAAGTATTTGGTAGAATGGTAACACGGTGATGGGACTGGTGTTGGACTTCCAGCACCTGGATTGAGTATAGAGCCTTAAGAGATTTTCTTTGTGTTCCTGGTCAGATTGTACCTCAGCTCTTCATCTGCAGTGGGGAAAGGTCCTTCTGCTGTTTCCTGCCACTTCTGCAGTTCCTGTGGCATTGAATCAATCACTGTACAAAGTGGGCTATCTATGGTAATGCAGCTTGTGTAGCATACTGGAACCTCGACCTTCATCTCACTTACATAAGTGCTATTATGAAAAAAACAAGAAAATAACACTCAATTTTTTTCAGTCACTCCTTTTCATAGAAGAACATTTGAGTGCATCCTCTATTGCACAGAAACCCATTGTCCCTATAGTGGAGCCTTAATAGAAGGGTAAACTTCCTTGCATTCACAATTCTAAATAATCTCAGATATACTTCTGCATTTCCTAAATGTTCAAATGAATTTTCCAGGTATGCTTATATATTTAGTATATCATGTGTTATATACAGGGCAACAGGCAGTGATCAAACATTTAATATTTCAGAGCCACAGAACTTCCCCAACCCTACCCAAATCTTCTGTTAAGGAAAGCTTCAAATAATTATCTTGGTTGACTGTATTTCAAGGATTTATTTTACCTGCACATGCTACTCTTTGCTTGTTGAATGACCATGAAAGAGCTCCCACATGGGCTATCTATGCTTGTGGCCAATCACAGCTTTAATATGCTTGTTCCTGTAGGACCTTGAAAACAATAAAATTAATTGGGCATATAAATAGCTGCCCAATGAATCTTCTTTTGAAAGTATTGCATAAGTCTGTCAAAACCACAACCTAAAGTTTCAAGAACAGGTCCTTATGCATGTGAAGGTAACCATTAAAATTTGAACTAAATGTTAAATTGTGCAACAAGGCAAGCAAACTGAAAAAAAAATCACTTAGGAAATTGCATAGTGAAAACTGTTTTCAAGGTAATGTTTAATGCAGTACAAAGTAAAAAAGGGGATGGGGCTAGAAAGTGGGGATGGAGTGTGCCTAAGCAAACCTGGGTCTTTGCTGTGTAATTTAAGAATTGTATGACATACAGAAAATAGGGATTTGCATATCAAGTTAGGCATGTGGAAGAGTTAAAATTACACTTGCCTGCTGGGATGCAGTGAGGCACTTCTTTTCAGCATTACGAGATCATATTCTTCCAAACAGCTTGAGATAAAAGGAAGTGGTTGAAATCTTTCCTTTCCCTTCTCTGATACAAAATTGGACATGCTGAATTAATTATGAAGAAACTAGGAATGTATTCATTTTAATAGTTTCCTGATGTTTGGACTCTTTTGTTCCTCTTCATCTGTTGCTTGAGAACATACAATAGCAATACTCTCCTCCTCTCCCTCCCCCTCTGGTGGCACACTATATTTGATGTGTTCATATTTATTTAGTAGTTGGAATCAGTTTTTTGGAGAAGGGAGGGTCAAACCCTTGCTATAATCAAGCATTACCTCTTCCAAGCTGAGGCCAAGACTCATATTTTTGGACTTGTTTAATTGGTTCACCTCAGATGCCTTCATGTGGATTTCACAATTCTCCTAGGGCTAATGTGGCACAGCTGGGGCACTGATCTAGTGAGAAACTGACAGGTCTAAGGATTGTGATCTGTCCTTTACAAAGCAGTGGAGTAGTTCTGACAGACCCCTTGCCTCCCCAAAGGTCATGAGACTGTTCAGAACAGGTGGGAAGGCAGACAGATGTCATTGAAGGCAATTCTATTCCAAATCTAAGTGAGTAGCAGGTGCTTTTGGAGCCAAATTCAACAACTGGGATACTGTTTTCTGCTTCATTGCTGTTCTGAGATGTGTTTATGCAAAGTTTCTACCTGAAGAAAAGGTGTGGATTAAATTATGATGATGAGATAAAGCTACAGATCTCCAGTTGACTCTGTGATGGTATTTCTTTCCTTATAAAGTGTCCAGGTAAAGAAGCAGCATGGGAAGACTAGGGTCCAGACATGGACATAGGAATGTCCTGGCTAGACTGGATACACCACTATTTGGTCAAAGCATATTTTCAAGAGTATTTGGATCAGAGAATTTTCCAATTCATGGGTGACCATAAAGCTTATGTTGTTTTTTGGTGTGCTACAGCTGAGAACCTGAGGCTTTTCTCTCTTCCAGCTAGATGCAAAATAATAGTGTTGTCCTTACTATTTGAAGGATACACTGGAAATTTAATTGCAGACATGGCAATTTCCAAAACCTTTAGTACTTGCTCTTCATGAACTACTGTACCTTAATCTTCTACTGGGTGCATCTTGATATAATGTTAGTGTCAATTTACAGAGGGGAGTAGAGAAAACACCTGTATTAAAAAGCTCTGTAGATGCTGAGGGGAGAGAGGTTTCTCTGCTGCTTGAGTGGCACTGTAAAATTCTGCTGTATAACAAGCCATAGCTTTTGGTGCCTTTATCCTTTTGTAAATCTAGACCTGTTGTGGCTTTCCTCCAAGCCAAATATCTGCTGCGCTACACTTGCTGAAAGTACTTGGGGAGGGACTTTAATGTATCAGTGATCTTAAGAAGAAATGTCAATTTGGGAATCTGCTACTTTCACTTGTTCTTTAGAAACACAGTGTGTTGATGTCCTAGGATGTCAGGGGAGATAACTGCTTTATGTTAAGGTACTTCTTCATTTAAGGTATAGTTGTTTTAGGACTTGGATGGCATTAACAAGGATATTACAATGAATAAGAATTTTATTCCAATTAGTATCTTTGATGTTCATATATCTAAAATTAACATTAATTTCTTGCTTAGTTTTTAAATGAAACTGTCATCCCAAAATATTGTTATTCCCATACTCACAGTTTATAGCCCACAAGTTTAAACTCATACAACAGATACTTTAATATTATTACTTAAGTAATTTTATTACTTAATTAATTTAAAAAATTTTAAGAACTATATCCAGTTTGTATGCAGTTTCCTGCATAGTTATTATCCTCAGCTGACAGTGACCAAAGGATGAGTGTTTGTATTCTACAAGCTGGGCAAAGGGTGTGCAGGAGAAAGCATTGCACTGGGAGGTGGGGAGGGGGCAAAGCAGAGAATATTTTAATTCAGTGCAATACAAAATGCAACTTCACCAGTTTACCACTCAGGAAATGGCCTATTTTGCTCTGATTTTTTTATGTTGCTTGTTGCACTCTCTGGACCAGCACACTTTTTTTTTTTCTTTTTTTTTGTTCCATCCATATGTGTATGAATTATTATAGTGCTGGATTTTTTTTAGCCTGAATTATAAATGTTTTGCTCATGTAAAGGTTTTATCTCTTCAAAACAACTCTTGGAAAGTAAAGGAAATATTGTTGAGATGATAAGGGCAAGTTTCAGGGGAAAGGATGTTTCTAGGAGAACTCAGTCTTCTTC
Source organism: Hypocryptadius cinnamomeus (assembly GCA_013400635.1). Lineage (NCBI taxonomy): Eukaryota > Metazoa > Chordata > Aves > Passeriformes > Zosteropidae > Hypocryptadius > Hypocryptadius cinnamomeus. The sequence continues at coordinate 5,370 of VYZP01033866.1, forward strand.
CTTCCTCCTGTTCTGAAAGGCACAGGGTCTCTTTCAACTACCCACTAAATCCCTAAGGCTTCAATACCTGGTTCATGGTATATCCCACACACTGCATGAGAACAGGTATGACTAGAGTAAGAAAATTCCAGCAGGAGAGTGCAGGATCATGAGAGTAATGTGATCTTGTGGTTAAGGCACAGGACTGGCCCTCTGCAAGCCCAGGGTTTCATTCCTGGCTTGACTACAGGCTCTTTCTGTTGGTTTGTGCCCAAGTTACTTGATCTCTTCATGTTTGAATTTTCATCTGGAGTATGGGCAGTGCTAGTGTACCTCACATTCTGAGAATTTAATCAGTGTTTGTTACTACAAAAGTGAGCAGCATGCATGACTCTTGTTATACAATTCTCAGGCAGGAGTTTTGAACAAGGACTACTATAGGCCTGTCACTGGCTATGCTGGCTTCACCCCTTTGAGCCATTTTTTATAAAGTCTCTGCTTTTGGATGTTTTTGTTCAGTTTGTTTTCTCTACAACCTGACTGGTTAAAGCAGTTAGAACTGTCATTTTCCATTATCTGCTTGTTGCATCTCCATTGATACATTATTAAAAAAAAAACCTCAACAACATAAGGTAAGACAAGTACCTACAGAGTTGTAAGGATCTCCAGCTAGGAAATTCTTTATGCAAAAGATGAAGCTTGGGCCCTCTTAGAAAGCTTCCCCCTGTATCAAATGCCGCACAAGGACCACGTGCCCCTTGTAACCTCCCCCACCCCACAGCAGTGCAGTGGTACAGGCTCCCAGGACACCAGCACACAGGGCAAGCTGTCCTCCTCCAAGATGAAATACCACAGCAAGAGTGTCATTGCTTCTGGCTGGAATGAGCCCTTTGCTTGAACTATTAAGAAACAGGGAAAGGAAATAAAGACCAGATGAGCAACCGCCCTCCTTTTCTCCACCCCAGCCTCCTTCCCTCCACCTTCCCCCCTGCCATGCTGCCTATGAGATGACATACAAAAACACCAATTGAGTCAGCCTGCTTTAAATTACAGCATTCTTTTCGAGCCTGGAAAAAGACATGCTATGTGTAGTCCAAAAATGAAACATGACTTCAGATGCTGATATGTAAACTGCATAAATGTGAAGGGGACTATTTTCTTGTCCTAGTATTTTTTCCTCTAGAAATACTGTGCCAGGCCATACATGAGTATATTGAATAGAAGAAAGTCTTAGAAACCCACCCTTTCTGCCCAGAGCAGCCATGTGTTTGTCCATCTACCTCAAGAGCCACCAAATCCCAGCTACCTGACTTTTTTCATGTGCATGACACTGCTTGAGTGCTCCTTGCTTGCTCTGGCCACCTGTGCATGTACAGATGCCTGGGAGGGACTCCCAGATAGCTTTCTTCTATGGTAGGCCTGTTCTCCCCGCTGTGAAAGAGCAAGCTTTTAACATCTCAACTGAAGTGTTTCAGAAAGTTTCAGTGTTTTAAATGTAGCCGTGGGATTGCAGTGAAAACTCATAGGCATATACACCCATACTTTCAGATGACCCAAAGGCAACCATCCTTTGCTGTGCATTTAGTGACAATACAGTAGGAATCTGCAGCTTTAGTCTCTTCCATCCTTCCCTTCTCAGTGCCTCCTGTTCCTGCAGTTGTATTTGTATTTTCCACTGGGCTTCTTGACTGGTTTTTTTTTCCACTCTGTGCAAAGCTAACTTGAATCATCTAAAGAATCACTTGTCATTGCCCAAGAACAGCATTAGCAGCTGTCAGACTTCATCAACCATTCTGTAAGATTCGTAGTTCATGTTTATAGTGTTACAAGAACTTCGAGCATTTTACTGAAATTCTCATGAAAACAAGCTGAAGCAAACCGGTTCCCTCTGTGATGTCTTTCTTAATCACATGCAGAAATATGTAGTACCTTGAAGGTGAGGAAGGATGGAGTGCAACCAGTGAGCACAGAGTGAGAATACTAATAAATATGTGAAGGGTAAGAGGACAGCATAGGTAGTGTTGGGTGAAGAGCACTTTTCACATCAGAGTTCTTGCTAGGATGAACAGGGGAAGTGGCATCTAGGAGGTGACTGTTACACAACAAAAAGGAATATAATTTACAGCCTATTCAACTGTTCAGATTCTGCCTTCTTTTAGTTAACTGACTCTTTCTCTTTTCATAACTAATGATTTTGTTGTTCTATTCAGTCATAAAATAAGCCAGGATGATGTTTAGCTGAAACTTCCTGGGAAACAAAAAGGTCATAGGTTGACTCAGGCCATGGATGTTGTATGACTTTTTGAGAGAAATAAAATATTTTCTGTGTTGAAATAGGAAACTCGTATCTGACTCATCAGGCTGCCTACCGTAAGTCTTTTGAACGCTGATGTTTTAGGCCCACTCTGTATAAGATAGTAGTTGCTGTTAAACATTTTGAATGAAAATTGTTTTGACCAGAATATAGTAAGAAAACTGAAACAAAATGGGAACTATCTAAACAAGTGACCTGTAAACACCATTTCCTTTCATGCAAGTAATGACATTTCTATTCCAATTTTTTTAATTACTGCTTTGCCTACTCCTTCTTCAAAAAGCAAAATTAATCAACCATTTGCAATCTTCACCATATGTTTGTCCAGTGGCACCAATGGCATTTCCTACATTTAAGAATTTATTGTCAAAGACACTCACAGCATTTCCTTATCATGGATACCTAAAGTCTCACTTCCTGAAAGGCAACACTTTCCTGCCTGTGTACACAGCAGTAGCTGTCACCATAGGACACGTTTCACCTTAATCTCACACTGGACAGCTTGGAGCATATGATGTTGGCAGTACCCCAGACCTGTTGCTAGCAGCTGAACCAAAATAGGACAGTGGCCTGAGGCAACTGGTAGTTCCATATTCTTCAACATGGATTGGCATATGAACACGCCTTACAGAGTAAATCTTCCTACCCAAAGGAAGAATTTTTTTTCAAGAAAAAACAAGCCAGCACCAGACCCCACTACCAAGTTAGGTATCTCTTTTACTAGTGAATAACACACTGCCCCAGAAAGCACATGGGAAGGACAGCTGTTCAGCTACTCTACATGACTAGGAACAGTTTTTTCCTGAGGTTCTAGCTCTATTTTAGAAATTCATCACCCTGTTCAAAATATCTGATTCCACTTTTGTGCTTTTATAGCAGATAGTTTCAATACCCACTGGCCAGTGAAGTGAAAAGCTCATTATTAAACAATAGAAAGGAAGAATACAAGTTCTAATTGAAATCTCATGGGACCAGAGGATCCACCAAAGGGCTGTAGGGCATAGAAGGCATGGAAAGGTTTTGTGCTGTGTTCAGTTCTTGTCATGGGGACACATTTGTGACCAAGGCCATCTTCAGTGTTTCTTAAGTCTAAGGCTTGATGTAGTGAACAGCCCACAGGAAAATATCTTAACCAGATGCTGCCTCACTGTTGTTTGCTCAACGCTAAGAAACTATTCATTTTTTAAAAGGTATTGTGCAAGAAGCATCTGGTGTAAAATGCTTGTCATGGTGTTTGCTGCAGAAGACGATTGGAGAGGTCAGATGAAGATTTGGGGAAGGGAGATGTGCAGCTCTTTATGCCTTTTGCTACTGTTTCCCCTTTCCTGTTTCGTCTCAATACTCTGTCTCCTGACAGATGCTAGTTTAAGGATAGATTCATGACTACTCTGCTTCCAGGGATGTAGTACAAGTGAATTTGCCTTGATCTTGGAGGGGAAAAAAATTTCAACCATTGAGAAAACCTTATCAGGAATCCTTGATTTTGTTTTTCATGTTAATGTACTCCTCTCTGTGGGATAATCTCACACTGGACAACTTCAGCAGCATTACTGATTTAAGAAAAAAAAATATCAACAAGGAGTGATAAAATAGAACACTAACAAAAACAAGTTAGCAACACCTGATGTATAGTAAGGTCTCTGAGTGTTATTTTTCTGAATCAAAGAGTATTGTTGAAGGGGGTGCTGTTCTGGTAAGCTGTGGATTCAGACTCTTGTGAGGAGATTGGCACAACAGGAGAAGTCTTCTAGCCCCTTGATTTATTTTTTTCACTCTTTCCAAGGACCAGTTAATTTTATCCGCTCTGCATTTTGGGGGGATGTGCAGTTCAGTGTGTGCCTGGTGAGAGGCTCATTATCCTCCTCAGGCTGAAAACAAACCCTCGATTTTGGAAAGGCAACAAAAGAGGTGGCTGGTCCTGGTTTCCGGTGGCCCCGGCCGGGCCAGCGCGGCGGGCTCGCGGCCCCGGCGCAGCTGGCTCTTTGTGCGCTCGGGCATAATGAGGAGGGCCTGGGAGGAAGCTGACACAGGTGTGCCACGAGGCCGGGGACTTGGCTGGGGACAGTGCCCCGGCTGAGCACGCACATCTCCCCACACACAGGTCCTGTGTTCGGTCTTGGCCGCGGCCTTCAAGGGCCTCCTTGTCGCAGCACAAACAACGGCGTCGCGCAGCCTCCCTCGTGCGCTGCATCCTGGCCCGAACTGCCCGGAATAATCCCCTTTCTCAGCCCTAATACCACAGCAGAAATGTCATCCTTATTCTGCAGTGCTGGCATTTGTCAACTTGGTGGGTACAAAGACAGCATTCATTGAGCAGGAGACAGGCACAGGGCCCCAGGAAAAGCCCTTCGAGGGGACAGAAAATGGGCTTCTGTCAAATTTTGAACTCTACAGGAGCTGCTGTTTGTCTTCAGGTCTGGCAGAACTGGAGAAAGGGCTGTCTTGTGTTGACCACGTCTTCAGCTGGGGTTGTGGGGCAAGCTCAGGTTTAGTTTTTAGGACAGCTGACTAGCAACAAATGGCCTTTCTTCTGGGGCAGTGCCATCTTCAGCAAGTGTACAGTCTACTCTGCTCAGCTCTGTTCACTCTTGGACAAAAGTAAACCTATGAGAAATGGGTTTATCTTCACACTTACTTTACACATAGAGGCAGCTGTTCTCATACCAGATACTTTTGTCTCCTGCGCAACACTTAGAATTGAAAGGTACTTGCCACCCTAGGGGACAGCTTGAACTTTCCGAAAGGTAGCAGTGAGAGGCAGCCATACAAAGGAGGGGAAGCCTGCTCTTCCTTGGACATCCTCAGCCCTGAAGTATGCCAAGGGACAGTAGACGTTTGCACTGGTGACAAATACATCAACAACAACTGACGGAAGAGATAGAGCCCTTTAGACAGATTGCTCAATGAGACAGCAGACTCCTCACAAACAGCATTGGTTCCTCTTGCCCTTGCTGTTGAGTTAAAGTGGATGGCTCAGGATAGCATGATGTAACCAAGAATATTCCACTTTATTGAAAACAGATCCACTGGTTTTGTAAATATCATATTACCCACTATCTGAACACAAGCACTGAGCTCACTTAAAACTCTCTATACTCGGGGGCCATGAACAGAGGTTATTAACCCTGGAGTATTTTTGTTATGAAGACAGCTGCAATGCAGGTCTTGGAAGGCTTGATTTCAGGCAATCTTATTTTTCTATTTTAAACTGTCCTCTAATGGGACTGTTAAAACATACCCCTCTGAAGAAGTTGCTGTGTTTTAGTGAAAAGTTAAACTAATTTTGTCAGCCATTAAAAACATGTCCTGGGCTGTTTCCCACTTGCTCCCATTACAGAGCATTCTAAAATTATGCAGTACATCTGCTGGTATGAAAATGCACCTTTGGGGTGGAGACCAGTTCCAGCCTGTGCTTTGCCTTTTGCTAACTCTTCTCAGTAATAAATCATCTGTGTGAAAGTTCTGGGGTACACTCAGTAGGTCTTCAGGAGGAGAAGCTACCAAATAGCTTCCAATATGTGAGGTACTGGAAAGGACAATAGGGTTTGAATCAGTTTTGAGAAACTGAAACAATTTCAACATAATACATAATTACTCTAAATATGGAGTTAATGATGGCAGTAATAGGAAAAGGATACAGAAAGAGAAGAATATTAATTAGGCATTAAACTTCCATGGGTAAACAGAAACAAGAGTATGTGTTATGTATATTTAGCATGAGTCATACAATTCACTCGGCAAATATAGGTAATTTTCCTTATAATGGTGAATGTTACAGTTCACTTTGATACAATATTGTTAGAGGGCTCATCTTTAAAGCTCCATACTAAATACTGAGAGCTAATGGAAATGCCCAGAGGAGACTGGGACAGTAGGATAGTGTCCCAGGTGACCCCTTCCTAAATGCTGGAGTAGCCAAGCCAGCTTGGAGCAGGAATTGTGTTCTAAGGCATTCAAATTCCTCCTTGAAAATAAAAGCAAGAAACATATGTCAAGCATGTCACTGTTAATCTATTCTGATGGTTGTGGGGGGTGCTTAGGTTGTACAATAAGATGCTACAGCTGTTGGACTGGGCTGTGGGCAGCACGTTCTGTGCTGCCAGGATGCAATCAGAGAAATATGTGCAAGAAATCACTTTAGAGACTGCCCACCACCCACTTCTTTTTGAGGATGTGGATCTGCACATGAAGTTGAGATATAAACAGGAAAGGCCTCTTCATTCTTCTTGTTATCTGAATAAGCAGTATAAAAGCAACGTCTCTAAATTATCTGTGGATAAGTGCCTTATTCCTAAATAATCTCTTAGGACTTGAGTTTAAACAGCATAAACCAAAGTCATGCTTTTAACATCAGCTAAAGGTGTATTTAAAAATCCCTTGTCTTGCCTGTCCTTTTTTCCCCACCAGGTATAACACAGTGGAACAGATACATGTCTGCTCAGAAATATGTCAAGAATGGGTAAATTGAACTCTTCAGAGTGTGTGGACAGACAATTTAAAGACTATAAAAATAATCTGTATCAGACATAATCTGTAGTGAACAGACACAGTGAACTAAAATAGAAGCATAGCAGGACAAGCTGTGAAGGAGAAGGATGTAAGAAAACAGCATGGAATTACACAGTCACTGTAATTTGCAGTGTAGCAAGGAAGTATAGTGTCAATACCAAATAAACCTGCAGACATAGATGTGCCCAGCAGTCAGAAATTCATATCTGTGCTATCTCAGCAGCTTCTCCAACAGTCAACATTGTTTTCTGCTCTTTCACTAATTTTTTTCAGTAGGCAATATTCTTAAAATATTACATATCAAAATAGTCATCTGCTCTAGAAGGGGGGTGGGACATCAGTGTTTTAAAGTTAAAATAGTAGTTGTAATGTTGTTTTAATGCTCTGCTTTTTTTTTGATTTATGAAATAGCAAAAAATGCATTGTGTTGTATCATGTGACAATAGTCAACTTAAACATATTAATACTTGTGAAAAAAACTTTAAGAAGAGCCTCCAGAATTTATTTATTTGCCATCACTGATCACAGAGTGTTACTCAATTTAGGTTCATGATCTAGTAGTTGGTTCAAAATATCAGGGTAGATGCATGTGAACTAGAATGGAGCTCATTTTTTACTACTCCTATCCTGTCCTTTTGCTGTTTTCCTCAGGCTTTATCAAATTATTCAACACAGTGCTACTTTATACAGAAAACTTATAAAGCTTAAAACATGTAGCTATTTCCTGTAAGTAGGGGTAGGTAGAGAAATACAAAAGAACTTACCTGAAGTTTTTATTTTAAAAAATTGAGTCTCTAAATTGGGACTGCCTCCTAATTAATTTCTCTCTACGACATCTTGCAGTTCGTGCCAGTTAAATGATCTGTTATGAGTAAATTTGTCAAACCAGAGGTGTTAAAAAAAGCTCCTGATATCAAAAAACTGTAACCACACAGGGACTATCTTTCAGTTCTCTTATGAGACTGCTGTTTCATTGCTTCACTTAGAGGAAATGAAGGTCAGCTGATTTACCTCACAGGTTGGCCTGAGACTGAACATGTTGCTCCCCATCAATGTGAGAAATGTTTTAGAAATGCATGGTTTGACTTGGGAAAAGGGCAGCAGTGAATAACCAGCTTGGAGTGGTACTTGGCAAGAAGGTTGTGATGACAGCATATTTTTGAAGGCACCATGAAACAAAGAAATGTTCCCAAAAGGAGATATGCACAACAAATTCCAGGGCAGAACAACAGCTGCAAAAATCTTTTCTGCCTTTGAACTCTGCTTTTAAACTGAACTGCTTTGTTTCACAGTGCCTGCAAACAACTGGAGTGCTTCCAATGTCAGTAGTCATACCTGTTAGTAGAAAAGTCGCAGCTATTTGCAGCCATCTCGGGGTGCAGATGGATCTGCATTTAACAGCACTTTTTTAACTAAGGAGTTATTAGTTCAGATTTTACAAGTGTGATCTCTGGAGGCTGCACTGGCAGTGGGCAGCACTGCTCTGCGGGCAGAAGGGCTCACCAGGGCTGGCTTGGTGCATAAGGGTAGCGTGGAGGACACAAAATCAGGGGTGCTGCTGTCAGCTGTCTGTACACATCTGTCACTGGGGCAACTTGCAGGTATCTGTCTGCCTAGACTGCAGGTCCTGACATGTTCCTGGATATGTCCCCATCTCCCCTGGGGAGCAGAGAGAGGCCCTGCTTGCTGGGTGCTGCTGTCCTGCAGGCAGCCAGGCATAGGAGCACAGGCTGCAGCTTCTGCTCAGGTGACCCCTGTGGGCTGTGGCAGTCCTCAAGTGATCTCATAAAAGCTGGGTGGTCTGCCCCAGCTAACACAATCATAACTTTGCAGATTTTTGCTTAGGATGTTGCTTTGGAAAACATTCTCACTGTCTGTATTCACTGGAAGCTGTTTTGGGACTCGGTTCAAGCATACATTTAACACTGCATGTGGAGACCTATGCTGAAAATGTAAGGCAGTGCTGTTACAGCAGAGTTAGGTTTGTAAACTTGCAGAAGAAATTGCTTTCAACCACAACTTAGCAATAGTCTGCTGAAGTGTGTGGGGCCAATTTAGGATCCGCATTTTCCTCTTTCAAACAATTAGTTCAGCTAAAAGTAGATTATACTACAAGTGTTTAACCAAGAGAAAACATGTAATGCCTCTTCTGTTAACCAGCATTATGGATGAACAAAGAACAGAAGAATTGCATATGAAGCTTCTGCTCGGCAGTGAGTTTTTCAAACTACAGTTCAAAACTTCTCCCTAGAAAAGCAATGATCAGGATTGTCTGGATTTGATCCTGCAGTGCCTGTGTTGTGCACAATAACAGCTGTTCTCTCCTGGCAGGGGGAAGGGGACAGTGTGGGGTTTCCAACAGCTGGGAGCAGGTTGTTTTAGTATTTGTACTAGTAAATAGGAAGGAGAGAAGGAAAAAGTTGAATCTTGCCAGTAAAAGGGCATATAAATAATGGAGAACTTTTATTTTGTCCAAGAAATAGAGACTATTCACAAACCTGTTTGCTGCAATAAATAAATAAAAGCCTTAGAGCACTGAGTTTTGTGCTAATTTGAATATGGTAATTCTCTTCAGACCATTCAGATAGAGACTAATAGCCCCACAAGCAAAGGATATTTTCATTCCCTTTGATGGAGAGAGCCAAACAGCCCCTTAGACTGAAAACAAGGTAGAGTTTGTAGAACAAACTAAGAACCCAAGGCATACTGATGTCCTATGGCTGGCTTGAAATTCCTGGACTAATGATGTACTACCATAGAAAGATTTAGAGTAGGAGGAAAGGGCCTGCCACCATGCTGACCAGTGTGAAAATGAACTTCCCTTTGCAGCATCTGTACTGTCTGCATGTTTGCTTTCCCTAAGCCAAGTCATGTAAACAGGTATTTGAAAACAAACAAGCCCAGGTGTTAGCTGAACCAGAGTTACCAGGTGGCACTGTCTAAACCAAGAGCCAAAACCCCATTATGTTGTGGTACCTGACTACAGAAGCAGCAAACTGAATGCCATTTCCTCCCATATTACATACAATGTGTTCCTTTGGTCCCTTCCTAATAGGAATTTCAGTGTGCAATATCAGATTTTGAAAGGAATACTCTGAAAACTTGTGTTGCAGACCTGATGTCACAAAATAGACACCACACTTGTTGTAGATGGTTGGAAATTTGGTGAGTCAAATGGAAGTAAAAAAGTTCGTGTATTACATCTGAATGAGAATCAGCTTCCAAAATGCTGAAGGCAGGAATGACTTTGGTGCCCTGTTTCCCCTCAGCAGAAATGGTGTGAGCAATACAATCAGTTCTTCCAGCCTTGCCTACATGCACATCCTTCTTGATGATCAGCAGCCTGAAGTCAGTTCTCTTTCTGAACACAGGAGACTAAATGAGATGAAATAACCATCAAAGAGTCTGAATTCACTGGTAGTTAATCAACAGAGTTCTCTATTTTCATGGGTTTTTTCTTTTCAGCTGTAACTTTCATGGTCTTCTGTATTCTTTTCTTCTTTTCTTTATTTCTCTTAGGATCAGTGTTAATGTTTAAAAACTTCAACAGTAGAGGAAAAACAGGATGTGTAAAATCTCCTCCAAGTCATTCATCTCTGTAGAAAAGCAGTGCTCTGTCATCTACAAATGAAGCTTTCTTTCCAGTTACACCTCTCCCTCCTCAGCACTCTTCTCCACCCTGACTACTTGCTCTTTTTAGTCACATTATGATAAACAGACTCATCTCTGTGGAGCTCAGTGGTTAGTAATAACTTAGCCCCATGAGGCAGAAATATGACTTTATAGTCTGTGATCTGTCACAAGTGGTGATATGTAGGATTGTACTGTAAGGAGTTGCAGGAAATGCGGCTTATGGACCTATTTATTAAAATCTATTGTAGAAACAGATGCACAAGCTGTAGCAATTAATGAAAAAAGTCACAGAAATCTGACTATATACAACTTGCAAATTATTTTTAAACACAAAATTGCACTAGTAAACTGTTTTCAATTAATGATTTAACAGTTCCATTTAAAAATGAGCAGGAGATCACAACAGAGTGTAGAAACTGCAAGAGATGGAACAATATTGCACATTGGCATGGGCTTTTTTGTATTTCAAACTAAAAATGGGTATAGATGATGTTTTAGTTTTATTTCTAACAACTTTCTGGGAACTTGAAAATTTGCCTTTTTATCTCTTGTACAACATCAGAATTGCATTTGCTTTTCCACTCTTGACTGGAAATAAAAGTGGTCTCGACCGGTGGAAAAAGAGGTTCCTTCAAGTAGAGAGCAACCACAGACAAACATTAACTCATTTTAAACGTGCTACTTGATACATTGAAAGAGATCACAAGAGCTGAAGTGTTCTGCATGCTGTGCTGATTCATAACTGGCAATAAGATATGCATCCTTTAGATTCACAGAAAGATGGAAGAAAGTATCCCACAAAGTTTGTTATTCCAGTATAATCAGCTTAAAGACCAAAGAACTTCATCTCTCCCCCTTTCCTTTAGTGCAGGGGAAATCTTGTTCTAAGCAGGACTTCTAGTTTTTAAATATATTGTAAACATATATATTTCAGTACATGTTTACTTGAACATAAGCTTAAAATATGCACACCGTGTACTTGAGGAGGCTTGTGGGAATCCACAGTTCCCGAGTTGCCCTTGTTCCTGAAGATAAAGGAAACTTGAAAAGGTTTTTGCCCTTTGGTGACAAGTGCTCGTGGAATTCTTGGTGATAATAATAGGTGGGTACCCTCAGATAACATAGCCTAGTTCATGAAACAACTTGAAGATGAGGATCTTGTGGACCAAATAATCAAAGCTGTTTAGGATATCTCATGAACTTGGTACAAATGTTGGTAGGATAGCAGCATGTGATTCAGCCTGTACTTCTGTTCTGTGGAAAGCTGCAGAACACAAGCTGATTCCTGAATTGCTGGAGATACATGCTGCACTATACTTGATTGCCTTCAGCTTCCTAAGAGATGTAGGCGTCATAGTCAGGTACACAGGACTGCACTTGAGCAGTAAAGCAGCCTCAGCAAAGAGTGCACAACTGTAGCATTTCAGAGAGACAGAAAAACGTTCCTTGAGAATTAGGACAAGTTAGATTTGGGGAGTAATACCACAACAGCCGTAAAAGAGTGACTAAATTTGATCAATCTTCAGATTGCACTAGTCCTAAAACATTTCCAAAAGGTCTGTCCTCTGGCTGCCAGTGTCAGCTCTTGCTCTAGTTCACCTTCAAGCAGCTGGTTTTCATCCCTGAATTCAATCTGCCCCACCGAACACAGGCTCACCACATAGAAGTGATAGAGTTAGAGGCAGTGAAAGCCACCTTGTGCTCTGTGTGTCACACATGGACATATTGCTGGCATTCAAATGCAACCTTCCTACCTAGTAACACACCAATTCTGTAAGAGACCAGAGGGAAACTGATTTTTGTAGAATGTCACAACACTGAGGTGGGGAAGGGGAACAAGCATTGGAAGTGTTGTTCTTGTTGAAAAAGACTGAAACCATCTCAACACATCACTCTGGCTGTCTGTCACCTCTTCCTGGTGGAACAGCTGTATCTCATGGACAGTTGTGTCAAATGCTAAAGAGGTGCAGGATGAAGAGAATGGATGTGTTCTCTCCTCATTACCGGAACGAGGTCATCCATCAGTGCCATTATAGTGGTTTCATTTGTGTCCTGGCTTGCACCCAAGCTGTACTGGGACTCCTTCAGTTACTTAGGGTAGGCTCCCTTAACTCTTGTATGACATAGATTTCTTGCTACAGGCAGAACCTTCCTTAAAGAACTGTATCTATACTTCTGTGAATATCTGTCAGCCAGACAAGAACCCATCCAAGATGCTCACATAGGGAAGTAGTAAATTGATTTGAACTTTTGCCATACATTTAACCAACTCTTCCATAAATATTAAAAGATAAGCATGTACTGTGCTGTTTAAGTTGCTACTGCATAGTCCTAACTTTCCTCTTCCCCCTACCACTTCTGCCCTTTCAGTATCATGTTAATCAATTCTGCAGACATTTGGGATCAAAAAGTACTGGCAGAAAAGGGAAAAAAAGTTTCCCTAGTATTACTACTGAGCTATAGGCTGGACCTGGGATTAAGAAAATCACATATTAATACTACTGGCTACAAAATAGCTAAATTCTTAGATCCTGCAATAGAAATTCCTTCAGCAAATCCATTTAATGATTCATCTTCATCTCTTTTAAAAGAAATATAACTTGAAAGTGTACACAAAATATATATTGCACTTTATGGAAAGGGGAGGAACAATTCCAGGCATCCACCGTGTTAGTTTTAGGCTCAGCAGCATATCTTTAACAAGCTTGCAGGTAAGGTTTTAAAGCATTCTTTGCTTATTCAGCCTATCCAAGCCATCTCCTAGTTTGTCTGACTTTTAAGTTTAAAATTGTCAGCTTTCATGATTATTGTTGGTGTCTGCAGCTCACAGCAGATAGATATAGATTATTATTATGTTTAATTTTGTTTGTTTTAGTTGGGGTGTGTTTTGATGTGAGGCCATTACAGTGAAAAAGTTTTATATATAAATCCAAAAGGCTGAAAAAATTATAAAGGAACTCCACTGCTTGCTCTAAATGAAATAAACTGACAGAGTCCAAAGATTCTACAGATTCTTGTAACCTTAATGCAAATTAGGCAGTACAGTTCCACACAGCAACCTAGAAATGAGTACGGTGAGTAGTGCTCAGTGTCTAACCAGGATGTCAGGACTTGCCCAGTGAAGAAGCCCTAGAAAAGCCCTCCTGTATCCAGAGGCAAGGCCAGCCTCACCAAGCAGCCTGTGGAGAAAGGGCTGTCACCCTGACTGGGTCCAGCCTGTCACTCTGGGATACAGACCTGATGGAAATAGCTGCCCCTGTGAATCTGGTTACCCTGCACAAGGCTCCTCACTCCACTGGTGCCAACTCCCCGACCTTTACAGACTAACAGAGTTGTCTTTGCACAGCAGATAAGCAGAATACAGGTAAAGCCACATCTCTGAGTGAATTTCCAGCTGAGAGGATCCAACTGCACATCCTTGTTTTTTCCTGTCTTTTAGGCATAGCGTTGAACATGCACCTATCTTTCTCCCAGAAATCAAACTGTCAGTCTAGGAGCATGTGTGATTGATTATTTATACATGAAATGTCAGCTGCTTTTCTTTAGTGTGTGCTAAAGTGGTGTTCAGCAACTTTAAAGGTGACTTACAGGTGAAGTCCTAAATGTCTTGCACAAGTCCATTCTATTCAACATCCCCATTCACTGAAGAAAGTTAATGAAAGTAAACCACACGTATAAGTTGATGCATCTAAACACAGTATAGAAGGCTTGGCTTGTGTGTAGTCAGTTACACTGCACCGTTTCCCATAGTTCAAAGATTGTCTTTTGAAACAGAAGGCTGGGAAGAACAAGAACCCATCAGCCTCTGCTTTGTGACCACCAGCTTTAGTGCTGGAGCATGTATGGCTAATCCAGAGCAAAGTTTATTTCACAGCACTAGAAGGGGGTGGCCCCCTCAACAGCCTTTGGCTTTGAGATGACTTTAGCTCTTTGCAATTGCCAATACAGCACCTGCACTAGGAACAAATGTTAAAAAGTAGGTCACAACTGCACATGCAATTACTGATTGCACAAAACAGGCAGGCTATAAAAGTGTCCTGGTGTATCTGCTTTAAGTCCTGGCATGCAATGTCAGGAAACCCAGAAAACACAGGACCACCTGTGGAGTCCTCACTGCAGTATGATCCTGTTAAGTTAATACTCTCGAGCCTCTCTGCTGACTAATACAGGCAAACATTAGAGCCAGCCAGGATTTTAATAAGCAGGACACTTCTACCTAGGGTACGTGCCAACCCTGAGCTTGCTGCAGAAAGCAAGCACAAAAGTAAGCAAGAGGTTAAAAAAGAAAACGTCTGGCTTTTTCAACAGCTGGGTTCCATTGTGAAAGGGTCATGTGGTGCCAAGGAAAACAGAAAATAGGAAGGCACACAGATTTGTTAGTTTGAAGTAATTGACCACATGGTGTCCAATGGTTTGTGTTCTCATGTTCTCCAGAGTGAAGTCCCACGGGAGCTGAGGCAGGGGTTCCAGTTCCTAGCACTCTATTGTTTACCCTGATGGTTTCCAGATGCTGGAGACAAGGACAGTGAAATCTTTGGGATGCTGCCAAAGAATGAAAAAGACTAAAGAAAACACTGAGGGTATTTTTTAAAATTTTATTTTTAAAGAGACAGTACTTAGTGAAAAGACCACCTTCTTTTACAGTACCTTGCTCCCTCAAATACACATGCCCACACTGCTTCTCTCTTTTTCTGCCCCTCTGCCTCTTCTCCTCCTCTGTTTTTTCTTTTCCTTTTTTTTTTTTTTTTTTTTTTCCATTTAAACAGCTATGTAACTAGCCAAGGGAAAGCAATGTAGGGTTTTGTTTTTTTTTTTTTCCTTGGCATCCATATCTCATTTAGCTGTTCCATGGTGGATGTGCAGAAATGGTCAGAAAACCCCAGCAAAAACTTCATAGCAGGCAGATCACCAAGAGAGTGTCAGCAGTGATGGGAAAGCCTCAGAAGGCTGTGAGTTCAAGTTTGCTTTGGCATAGCTGGAAGAAGCTTGCAGAATTCTACAAAGTGTTTTCAAACATCTGAACCATGGAAATCAGGGAAGGGGAGCAAGAGTGGGAGAGCAGTACACATTTTCACCAGAAAGCAGAGAAGAGCAAGGGAATGTAAAATAAGGCAAAAAAGTCCCAAACCCCTCCTAGTAATTAATTCTTCCAGAAGGATGAGGTCCAAGAGCAGGGCTTCAGTGTTTGGAGGCCTATATTTTAGTGGAGTTTGGCTGCCAGCACTCTGAGTTACAGCAATTTCTTTGCTACAGTCTTCATGTCTCCTGAGAGGGGTGAATGGGTGTTTTGCAGACAAAAATCCTCCTCTAAAGTAGTCTTGGTTGAGTTTAATCTGCTACAATAAAACTTAAGCAAAATCTGCTGTTCAAGAAAAAGCAACAACAAGTTTGATTCCAGAGTCACTACAAAGTGTAAAATTTACTCATATCATAGTTCAAAATTCATCTATACTCAGAACCTTAGGTAACCTGCTGGCCAAATTTCATACCTTCTGATATGGCCTTCTTCTGCTTATTCATTATCTTTGAGTGAGACTCTTACCAAACCCAGTGCTGCTGAAACCTGGTGTTCCAAGGAATGATAAAAGTGCCCTTGCTTTTTCTCCTTCCTCTCTCCTGGACAGGCTCAAAGAGCCCTCATGTCTCCTCCCTTCGTGATTTAGTAGTCTGTGTGTGTAGGACTGATAAAAATGCACCATTCAGAGAGGAGCATTGGTTTGTTTGTACTGTACATTTAAAAGATTTTTAATGCTAAATTACTCCTATATTTTTCTTACTGTATATATTAGCATTAACACAGAAGAGCTGAATTTAGACAGCACTAAAATTAAAAAGAGCTTAAGAATGACTTCTCATCAGATGCTGTAAACAGGACTTTCAGCATGAGCCTATACTTCAGAAAGTGAGTGCAGGGTGTGTTTGTACATTGACCTGTACGTGCCCAGACATTCTGTGTGTTGGACAAACAAAGGATGGTGCTGACAAGCAGCTCAAACCACACACCTGGTAAATTCAGTCAGAAACAAAATGAGGCACGTGATGTTTAAATTTATGTATCTGTTTGATAACATGCTAAAAATATTAACTGTGTTATTTTGTCACAGAATTGTGCTGCTTTCCAACTCCAGAAACAGATTAGACCATGCTGAATGCTAAAACAATGCAACACTTTTATCACTCTTGAAGTGATGAAGTACAGACTCAACCTTAATTTTTTACGTCTTTAAAAAAAACTATAAAATCTAATCTGTGTTTGAAAATAAGATTCCCTGTGCTTTTCTAATTCATCTCTTTCCTTGTTCCTAAAGAGTATGCAATAAACAAGTTCCATACAAACTTGCATACAAACTCTCCACAAACT
>VYZP01033870.1:991-14918 GCA_013400635.1 Hypocryptadius cinnamomeus
CTGGCTTTAGAAAACATAATATACAATAAAATCTAGACAGTTAATAGGACTAACTTAATGGCAAGCTTTATACACAATACTTTAAAATGAAAAATTGTTCACAGAGCTTCATGAGCATCTGTTCTTATGCTTATAATCACTAATTACGCTGACAAAAATTTTGCAGGGCAGTTATAAAATACGTTGGTTTGAGGTTTTCCCCTTGCAGTTCCATGCATTATTTCATCCCTATTTGACTTTATAATCATAACAATTTAAAGCTACTCAGTTTCATACAAGAACATACTTTGTGTATCACATTTATAGTAATAAAAGTATAATTCAAAGTACTTAAGTTTAAATTATTGATGGTTCAAGCAAGTTCGAATACTCATTTTATTTTCTTCCTCCTCCCCTTCCATGCCTCCAGTCTTCTTAATCTTTGTTCTTTGAAGAACCAAGATCACTTGTTAAAACTGACTGTTTCTAGTCTGGATTATAGCAGAGATGGATTGGCAAGAGTCATCCTTTCTAAAATCCTGACAGCAGCTACTGATGTAAGTTCAGTTCAACTTTTATTCCTTTGTTACTGCCCTCTACACATTTATTTTATTATTCAAGGTGGTATATTACTTTATTTTTAAGCTGTTATATATGAAAAGGATTCTTAATTTTGTATTCAGAGAAATGAACCTCCTACAAGTGTAGCTTTTGAATATGTGAACTTCATACCCTATATTGTATTTCTGCTCAAGAAATTAAGTCCTTCAGATAGAACTTTCTCTCATGTCGAATGGGATCTGAAGTCTTCATATGTATAACTCAGTGTAATGTGATTGTTTAGGTCATTGGCATCTTAAATTGTGAAGGCATTGCTGTCACAAACAGAAATCTGTATTTCTAGCAGCACTAAGCATGTTAGCCTTCTAGTAGACACTCTTCTGATAATGATTGAAGTTACTCAGTGTGTGGAACGAAGTAGATGCTATAGGTGCAAGAATGAGATGTTGGTTCAAATATAGGCATTGGGATTTGTTCTTCTGAGTCAGAGATGGTAGATGGGGATAAAAAATGTATTTACATGGATTTGGGAGAGGAAACTCTTGACTTTTAAGGTAACATTGTTAGACAAACAATCACTGATGTCAGGGAGATAGATGACAATTAAGAAGTTGAAATGCAACTAGGAAAGAATATTCATTACTTCAAATGAAGTTGTTTCTGTTGTCTGAACAGACAGAATGTTTTCTAGAATAGATACAAGAGAAAAATGTAGGTACTAGTTTTAAATGTCTCACTGCATTTTGGAAGAGGAGGACATAGACTGAGAAAATTTTTCTGACACTGTCAAAGGTATGATGATTCTTATGGATAAAGAGTGGAGTCTGAAAGTAATGAAGATGGTTGAGGTTAAAGGAATGACTCATTGAAAGACAAAGCTTCCTCCTGACTATAATTCCTTTTTATTTGCTTCTAAATTCTCTTCAAGAGATATAATAAAACAATAATAAAAGATGTAGGATTGGACACTTATGATGACCAATTTACTTGTGATCTTTGATTCAGTTTTCACATTTGCTAAGATACAAATAGCTCTCCAATAAACTTTAATTTTAGTAGATAAGGTGTGCATCACAGTTGCTTACTGCAAAATGCAGTAGTTGAAAGGTATTTTTAGAAGTTAGATAAATCATTAATTGTGTTAGTTATTTTTCTTCCATTCAAGAAAACATTTTCCTTACTTTACAGAGCTGCAGGTTGTACGCAACAAAACACTTAAGAGTGTTGCTGAGAGCTAATGTAGAGTTCTTCAGCAACTGGGGGATTGAGTTACTGGTGACCCAGTTACATGATAAAAATAAAACTATTTCTTCTGAGGCTCTTGATATTCTAGATGAGGCGTGTGAAGACAAGGTGAGCATCCCTTCTCTTTTTAACCTCCTTTTGGTATGCTGCTCTTAAGCTCTTCCCCACCCCCTTCCCTAGTAGCAAAGTACAAACAGGCAAGCAGGTACTGATGGTTTCGTTTTTGAATTGTCATTGATGGACTTAAAATAGTTTATAAGACCCCTTTGATGAAACTACTGCAGTATCACTTGCAAGAAAACAGAGACTTCTGGATTATGCCTGTATTTAAATATGAATTGCAACTTATTTTATTCATTATACTTCTTGTGAAGTAATTTATATTTAATGACAGAAGATACCTAAAATTGATAACACTAGGATTAAGTTAGCATTTGATACTTGTGAAAAATTTGCTGTTTCATTGCAGGCAGAATGTTGTAGTTATTGCAGTTTTCAGAATTATAAGAGTGCTCAAATACTCTTTATGTGTTCTTAATTATTTTAGGCCAATCTTCATGCCCTTATCCAAATGAAACCAGCTCTTTCTCATCTTGGAGACAAGGGTTTGCTTCTACTCCTAAGGTAAATTTTGACTGTGCTGTTTGACTTCACATTGTGGAAACCAATTCAGATTTTGGGTGTTGTTTAAATTACAATGTTAATTGTCTGATTTTTTTTTTACAGATTTCTGTCCATCCCAAAGGGGTTTTCATATCTGAATGAAAGAGGTTATGTAACAAAACAGATGGAAAAGTGGCAAAAGGTAATGCTAAGAAGAAAATGTTTGCCAGATATTAGGAGGAATGGTGTAAATATGCAGATTTAGAGGAGAGAGTCTTAAAAATAATTGCATTTTAATGTACCTGTAAAGCTTGTGCAAATACATTTATTGCATCAGTGACATTATATTTTTTCTGGTAAAGGTTGACAGAGACTTACAGTTCCATAGCTTCTCTGTACATATGTGATTTTGATTTACCAAGACCTTTATATAATTTTGGTATTTCAACAAATATTTCAGGAGTGTAGTGACCTTCTAAAATAGGCTGTTGTGGAAGGTCATTATCTAGAGAAGTGTGCAAAGTAATGCTGCTTTTCAAGATACCTGTTACCTCTGGTAATTAAACCTAGAGCTTATGAAGACAGAATTGGCTAATGCTCTTAGGAAGTAAAGAGGAACATAAGAGCATTAAGAAAAATTCATTATTGTCATAACTTGAATACAACTCTTCAGATGTTATTTTGGTTTTGTAATTGATTATAAGACATTGGTCTCATTCCTGTTGGCAACTTTTTTAGTGGTTTAAGTGTCACTTCTCAAGGAGTTCTGAAATGCATGATCATCTATTGAAAATTGAGTGTGTCAGATGTGAAATATTTCTTTCTTCCCTTTTTTAACAGATTCCCTGAAATAATTATGAAATCTGTTGTTGACTTGCAAACTCATTATATGTGTGAAGTGCATTCATTTTCTTGAGCCCCACCTTCAGATCATAAAAAAATTCAGTCTTTCTTAAGGAGCCCTCCTCAATTATTTCTTCCTTATAAAGTCACATGCTATAACACTATAAACCACTAAATGTACTGTGTCAACCCTCATCTGTTTTCTTACAGGAATATAACTTAAAATACGTTGAATTGATTGAAGAACAACTTAATGAAGCACTTACAACATACCGCAA
Organism: Hypocryptadius cinnamomeus; assembly: GCA_013400635.1. Classification (NCBI taxonomy): domain Eukaryota; kingdom Metazoa; phylum Chordata; class Aves; order Passeriformes; family Zosteropidae; genus Hypocryptadius; species Hypocryptadius cinnamomeus. The sequence goes on from VYZP01033870.1 coordinate 4,501, forward strand.
ACCTGTTGATGGGGATAACTATGTTCGTCGGAGCAACCAAAGGTGAATTTGGGAAAATGTCTTCTGAGGCACAAGCTGATGGGACTGATCAGGAGAGCTGTAAATTGAAATGTATGAGGGAAAGGAGTACCAACAGGATTTCAGTTTATTTTGCTTCTGGAGCAGTACATCTGCACAGTATGAGAAACACACAGGACAAACTGGATGCATGGCTTAGCTCCCAGAGTTTTAGTATAATTTATTTCAGAGCTTTTATATAATTAGTTTTAGAGCTTTTAGAATTCATATTATTAAGACTTGGTGGATTGAGTGCCGTGACTGGAGTGCTGGAATGGAGGGCTGCAGGCTTTTCAGCAGGGATGGGCAGATGACTGTGTCACTCTATATAAGGAAGAGGTTTGATATACAGCCCTTACAGTTGGTGGTGATGTGGTTGAGAACCTCTGGGTGAGGATTGAGGGAATGGAAAACAAAGGAAGTGAGGTAGTGGGTGTCTGCTACTGATTGCTCAGCCAGGATGTTCATACTGATGAGTCATTGTATAGACAAGTAGGAGAAACTTCTGGAAGCTCTTCAGTAGCTCTTCTTCTTATGGGCTTCCTGTGGGAGATTTCAACTTACAGGCATCATCAGCAAATAATGTAATGCAATGACAAGCAGCCTTGGAAATTCTCAGTAGTTTAAAATTTTCAATGTAAGGAGAAAAAGCACAGCAGAGTTGCTACCCAGGGCTTCAGGAGAGCTAACCTGGGGAGTTATTTTAGCAGAGTACATTTTTGGGCCCAGGAGTCCAGAAGTTCTGGTCCATCTTTAGGAGCTATCTTTTAGAGGCACAGGAATAGGCAATCCCATGGTGCTGTAAGTCAAGCAAGTGGGGCAGAAGACCACCTTGGCTGAGCAGGGAACTCCTCGTGGAGCTCTAGAGGAAAAAGAAATTAAATTATCTCTAGAAGGTCACTCTTCACAGGAAGAACTACAAAACTGTGATTCACATAAGCAGAAAGAAGGCACAAAAGGCCAGGGCTCGTTCAGGACTGAAGCTGAGCAGTGTTCTGTCACACAACAGGAAAGAGGAGGTCTGAAGAAAACACTGCATCAATTCTTGCTGAAGATGGTCACCTGACTTAGAGGGATGAAGAAAAAACTGAGATGAATTAAAATTTTGTGGGTTTTTTTCCCTTAGTCTTTAGCAATATTAATAGACCGAGGGCTGCCTGGTTCTCTGAGCCAGGGGTCCACAAATGTGGAAACTGTGGCTTTCCATTTGTGGGCACTAACATTGTAAAGGACCATCTGTATCAGCTGAATGTTCACAAGGTCATGGGGCCTGGTTACCACCAGGCTGTGTGACTAGCCTCATCAGTACTAGTCCACCAGTACTAAAGGAGCTAGCAGATGTCGTGTCAGGACCCATCTCTTGTCATCTACCAAAAGTCTTGTGAGTCTAGGGAAGTCCCTGCTGACTGGAATCTAGCCAGTTTATTCCAGTTTGCAAGAAGCACATAAGGGAAGACCCAGAGAAGTACAGACCTGTTAGTCTAACCTCAGTTCATGGAAGAATTATGTAGAAGATTATACTGTGTATTGTTGAAAGGCATTTGAAAAACAATGCAGTCATCAGGCAGAGTTAGCATGGGTTCACAAAGGGAAAGTTTTCTTTAACTAAGTTGTTAACCTTCTATGGTAAGGTCACGCAGCAGGGTGAAAGGAAGGTGGTGGATGTTGTTTTCCTGGATCTTGGCAAGATTTCTGATGCTGTCCTTCACAGTGTCCTTCTGGACAAGTTTTTTAGCTGTGGGATGAGCAGGTTTATGGTGCAGTGGGTAAAGAACTGGCTGAGGGACTGAGCCCGAAGGGTTGTAATGAATGGGGCAACATCTGGTTGGTGACTGTCACACCAGTGGTGTTCCTCAGGGCTCCATTCCATGGCCAGTTCTATTCTGTGTATTTATCCACCATCTGCATGCAGCAGGTGAGTGCACCAGTAGCAAGTTTGCTAATGATTCAGACTGGGAGGTGCTGTGGATTCTTTTGAGGGACCAGAGGCCTTGCAGAGGGATCTAGCTAGATTGGACCACTGAGCAATTTTAAATGGGGTGAAATGTGTCAAGTCCAAATGCTGAATTCTGCACCTGGGAAGGAGTAACACCAGGCACAGGGCTGAAGTGGGGGAGGGTTGGCTCAGGGTGGGTCAGCAGAGCCCGGGCAGCCCCGAGCACAAATCCCATCCCAGAGCACCGAGCACGGCACAGCCGGCCCAGGGAGGGGATGGTCCTGCTGGGCTCAGCCTCGGGACGGCCTCACCCGGGGCCCTGCTGGGCCGTGCAGGTGGAGAGGGATGGGCAGGTCCTTCCACGCATCCTGTAGAGAGAAACAGAGCTGGAACCTCCTGTGAGGAGCAGCTGAATTCTTTGGGCTTGTCCATTTTGGAGAAAAGGAGGCTGAAGTGTGACCTCACTGCTCTCTGCAGCTTCATGAGGAGCTCCTCTCCCTGGCATCCAGGGGCAGGATGCATGGAAATGGTTCAGAGCTGAAGCAGGAGAGGTTCAGACTGGATACTAAGAAGCATTTCCTTACCTCAGGAGTTGTGGGTGGTCACATAGAAGAGCAGGCGTCCTGGAGAGGTGGTTGATGTCCCAAGTCTGTCAGTGTTCAAGAAGCATTTGGACAGTGTCCTTAATAAAAGAATTTAACTTCTAGTCAGCCCTGAAGTGGTTTGGCAGTTGGATTAGATGATTGTTGTGCATCCATTCCAATTGAAACAGTTTGTTCCTTTCTAAATTCCTCAAAAGAATTCTCTGTTTGTAATCAAGGGTAAGTCATTGTATTACATTGCAGTGTAATTTATTTTAGAATAAAATATTTGAAGTGCTGGGAAACCTATGTATGTTTCTCTTTCTGCCAGATTACAGCGACCACATGTCTACCTGCCAGTTCACCTTTATGGCCAACTGGTGCACCATAAAACAGGCTGCCATTTATTGGAGTCTCAGGTGAGGATAATAATAAAAATTTATAACTTGAAATATTTTAAAGATTATTATAAACCTTTTGAAAAAAGGTTTTAAAAGAGGTGGCATTTAAATAGGCATTGCAGAAGAAGTTGATTATGAGTCTTAAGTTGTGAAGACAGTCTTTACCATCTAATCTCATGTAAAATTCCTTCCTGACTCTGATGTATCACCAAAATACCTTGCAACATTTTTCTTAACTTAGCATGGAGAGCCAATTCATAAATAGAAAAATTGTTAGTCTCTGTGCATAGTGTATTGACAGTTATACATGTGGTAAAACTATGCCTGTCCTTTTAAGCATACAGAAACTGGGAGATAAGGGAATAAAATCTTTCTAATATTTTGAAAATCTAAGGAAACAAACCCTAAGCCATAATTGCTTAAATTCACTTTTGATGTGGGTTGGTAAAATGATTTAATGAATTGACAATGCTCTTTGAAAAGTTCAGGAGAAAGTGTATATGTTGCAGTGTGTTATGTTGACTAATCTATCATCCTTATAATATCTGAAATAACTTCATGCAATCCATGATTTCATTAAAATTTTCTTTTGTATTATCACTGCTGTTAATTTATGGTTATTATTCCAGAATTACTACTATTCTTCCTAGAGTGCATGATTTATATTATTGCTTTAACTTCTACTCTAAATGCAAGAGAACCTGTTTGACTGAAGTCTCCTATTAATTTTCAACTTAGTTTTTTCTTCTTCTGTTTTTCTCCTTCAGAGTATTGTTACAGATCTAAGTTACACTGTTCGTTCTCCAATGCTGGATAAGTGGGAAGGAATTAAGCAGCTGAAAGCAGCCCTTTGGGCCTTGGTTAGTAATATATTTACTGAGTTTTGCAGTTGTTTAGTTCCGTTATAACTGTTGATTATTAAATAACTAAGCAAAATTCTATAAAAATAAAAAATAAGGGTTTTTTTTTTTCAAAAAATGTGTGATTTTTTTTCAAGTTAGCATTTTGTTCCATTACAGTACTTTCAGTTGAAGATGGTTCACTGCAACTGTTTCATTCTGAGGTTTTTAGTAATCACTTTGTCTTTTTTTCTTTTTAACAAATAAGAATAACGCATTGCCGTATGAGTATTAGTGCAGAATTGATAGTTGCAAGTTAAGTTGCCATGGTCTGCGTTTGATGTATTTGCTGTGGTAGTCCCTAATGTTTCTGCAAGGACATTGGCTGCCAGTGTTGATCCATGTGGTCATGACACCCTGGTACTTGGGACAGGCAAAAACCTAGTGTTGGTGTGTATCCAAACTACACTCCTAAATGTGCTTCTTCTCTTCTCCAAAGCTAATTTTGGAACATTTGTCCAAGGGGACTGTTAGTGGAAGATACTGTAGGTATGAATTTTGGAACATTTGTCCAAGGGACTGTTAGTGGAAGATACTGTAGGTATGTAACAAGATGCCTGTGTGAGAGGAAGGTAAAATGAATAAACCAAGATCATGCTGCAGGCTGTACTAGAACTTATAAAGTGAGGAATATGTATTAGTTCTGATTTTGAGCAGCTTTAGGTATTATACAAAGTGTGCTGAGTGCTTTTTTGTATTAGCACAGGTAGGAAATGCCAAAAAGGGTACTCAGATCTTTCAACTGCTTTGAGAAGATGTGGCTTTAAACTCTGCTACCAGCAAGCAAAATTGTAAAAGCTTTACATTGATAGTGCTGCAGATCACATTAAGATAAAAACTTACTTGACAAATTTCATTCCAGGGCAATATCGGATCATCGAATTGGGGTCTTAACTTGCTTCAAGAGGAGAATGTAATTCCTGATATAATGGCACTTGCTCAACATTGTGAGGTTCTGTCTGTTAGAGGGTATGTGTGTCTGATATATACATAAAATTTTCAGATGGTAGTTGCAATCAGTTTTCAGATAGCTTTACCTGATTTACGTGAGTACAGATTTGTACTTTATTGGAAACCAGCTATTAAAGTCACCGATGTTTGAGTAGCAATCTCAGTTCTGTGCAACTGCAGAGTTGTGTAGGAAGTCTGAAAGAACATGCAGTAAACATATCTATGAAAAAAGGTAGATACTACTTTTCTCCTGTTCTGTAAAACAAAATACTTGCTGTTTATATCTCTGTGAGAATTTATTATTCCATATTTTTTATTCAATATATTTTTTAAAATATTTAAAAGCACAAATAGATGGTATTTTGTCTAATATTGCTACTACATAAATGTTTGGCCCTTTTTTCAAAAAGTATTTTTCTACTTTATGTAATCAGGCTCTTGTGATAATTTTTATTTTTTAATAGTATCTTGTTCTCAGCTATATTAATGAATTTCCTGAGCTTACATTGATTTGCAAATTAAAATTAACAGTTTTGTGAAGTTTCTCCTGAATTGCTTTGAAATTGTTTCCTTTCAAATATCAAGTAAGTTTAGTTGAATTAGGTGCTATTATTGTTGATTTTTTTTCTATGTATACATTAAATACAGAACCTGTGTCTACGTGCTTGGTCTAATAGCCAAAACTAAACAAGGATGTGACATTTTGAAGCATCACAACTGGGATGCAGTGAGACACAGTCGTAGACAGCCTTGGCCAGTGGTCCCTGATGACATAGAGCAGCTCTGCAATGAACTTTCTTCTATACCAAGCACTCTTAGCTTGAACTCTGAGTCTACCAGTTCAAGGCACAACAGTGAAAGTGAATCTGCTCCATCAAGTAAGTAACCAGAACACCAAAACAAGAAACAGGAGAAAAATGAGCAAGCAAACAAAAAATACCTACAAAGGGCCCAACCCACCACAAACAGCATTTTGGTGTTCTTGTCAGCCTTTTGGTAGAGTGAGGTTCAGACCAATGGTGTAAAGGTGGTCTTGCAATAAAACAGTACAAGCAATAGGACAGTTATGTCCATTCAGAGAGATGCAGACAAGTCAGAGGGAGTGTCTTAGCTTTACACTTGGTGTAGAAGAAAAATTTTCACGAGGGTAAGTTACTAATTTTTATGTTGAGTCATGGCAGTTTGCTGTAACATGCTACAGAAACCACCATGCTTGGGTATAAAGATACACTTGGTTGTGCTCAAAATAATAAGTATTTATGTTCTCTGGGTGTACACATACCCCCAGAATTTTGCTGTATATAAATTATTGTGTATTTCAAGTAACTAATGCATTTTATTTTTTCTATGGATACTTGGAATTTAAGTTAAGAAATGTGCCATATTTAAGTATCATTAAAGGAGTTCTTAGGTTGTAATCCTAGTAGCTGGATGTTTGCACTGAAATAAGACACCATGGCTTTTGTTTTGAAGCAGGGAAATCTTCAGGTCAGTTACTCCTCAAAATAGCTAATTTGCATGCAGTTCTGCAGGAAAAAAAAAGAGGAATTAAAGTTCCAGTAAATTGCAGAGATTCTCACTTGGGCTTCTATAGAATGGCTTCCTATTTTGCAACATGGTTTGTAGACTTGGAAGAAATTCCTATTTTTGTGACAAAGTCTTGTATAATTTCAGGTATGTTCATCATGGAGGATGACCGTTTTGGTAGTACTTCCACCAGTACTTTCTTCCTAGATATTACTGAAGATGCAGAACAAATATTTTATGACAGACCTGGACCTTCAAAGGACAAAGACCGTAGTCCCTTTCCTTTTTTTTCTTCTAGTAGACTTGTGAAAAATCGCATTCTAAACTCTCTTACTCTACCTAATAAAAAACACAGAAGTAGCAGTGATCCAAAAGGAGGAAAGCTCACATCATCTGACAGTAAATCAGGCCTGAGGCGAAATCGTACAGTAACAGAACCTAGTGGTAGCATAGACTTTCCTGCTGGGGAAGAATTGAACCCTGTTTTCAGAGTTCCAAAAATCCAGACTTTACGATTAGAAACTTCTTTTGTTGGAAGTAAACATGTGGAAGATACTGATTGTACTCAGAGTATCGGAGAAAATGATCTGAAGCTGCCAAAAGGTCTTGGAAATGAAATTCATCGGGAAAACACAAGCAAAGAAAGGCTAATTGGAGATGGTACTACACAAACACATTTCAAGAGTCGTAGCTTAAGTTTTAATACAGATACCACAACAAGTGGCATAAGTTCAATGAGCTCTAGCCCTTCAAGGGAGACTGTAGGTGTGGACACTACAAATGTAGATACTGACTGTGGAAGTTTGAGTACTGTCGTAAGCACAAAGACAGTTAAACCAAGTCACTGTTCAACACCACAGTCTAACCACCTGCCTCTCTCAAAATCCAATTCTGTATCCCTGGTTCCACCAGGGTCTTCTCATACCCTTCCCAGAAGAGCCCAGTCTCTTAAAGCTCCTTCTCTTGCTACGATAAAAAGTCTTGCTGACTATAACTTCAGCTACACAAGTTCTCGAGATGCATTTGGCTATGCTACACTAAAACGCCTGCAGCAGCAGAGGATGCATCCCTCACTGTCTCACTCAGAAGCCCTGGCATCTCCAGCAAAGGATGTGCTGTTTACTGACACTATCACCATGAAGTCTGGTAGCCTGGATTCTCGACTAACCCCAAGCCGGTAAGAAATTATTCTGTGCTCATTTCTTACTTCAGTGCTGTAAGAACAACTCAAGTGTCTTCCTGGTTTTTTTTTTTATCTGCACCTTAAAGGGACAGTTGTTGCGAGGTGATTCATAACTTCACTGAAAGCAGTACTGATATTAAGTGAATAACAGAAGGATAATTCTCCACTTTGTAACTGCTGTCAGAGAAGCCCAGTTTTCATAGCTGTGCTCAACCTTTTACAATGCTGTTGGTGACAAAGGAAAAAGTTTCCTTTTATCACATTTTCTTCCTGTTTTAACTTTTATAATATAATAAATGCAGTTGCACTGCTAACATTATTAAAGTTGGTAACATTTTTAAAGTTGCAAACACACCGAGATGCCCATGAAGTCAGAGGTACATTTCAGAAGACAATTTTCTCGATGTCACTTGGGGAGGTTTTAGGACAGGGCCTCCTGCCAATATGCTATATTTGTGTTCACTGCAGTACTGAGGCCAGTGATGAGATACTGGTACCACTGATAGGAATGTCAGTTGGGCTGCTTAGCTATAGCAGATCAAAGATTTTACTCATAGCATTTATTTTTAGATGGCAGTGTCACCTCTTTATTTTTGAACAATATTAGATGTTCTGAAGACTAATTAGATAGTTACATAAGATGTCTAGCTCTTGACATTGACACTGTTCCCAGCTGCAACAGTCACTGCTTAATAACCTTCCCCTAAAAGCTCTTGTACTAAATTTTTCCTTCACATCATCTTTTAGCTAGTGCATTGGATTTTCACATTACTATTGAGATGGAAAAGGCACTTTTTATCTCTGTTCTTGCCTTATCATTTCTTGAATGAGAGAAGAGGGAGACGCTACCGGTACATGAGTCATCTGCTTACTGTGGAAAAAGCGAATGCTCAGTCCTTGAGCTGCCCTCCTCATACCCACTTGAGTGTGTATGTCCTGATTAAAAGAAACATCCATTTGTGTTGGTATTTTCACATCATTCTGAAAAGATGCCATGAAAGATGCCTTTATTCAAGTAAGTTAGAGCTAGACTGAGTATGTTGGTTAGATTAAGGACGATTTAGTAGTTACACTGCACTATCATGGAAATTGAAGTGCCATTCCTAGCTATGTCGCTGGCATCCTGTGCGGGTGCAGGAACGAGTGGGTGTCATTTCAGTGGTAGTACAGGTTCTGTAATGGCTGTAAGTAATGTTTTACCATTCCTTGCAGTCATGCCATTGATGTGCAGAGCAGCCTTGCTGCAGTGGATTTTGATCCTGCACGCAATGTCATACTGACTATTCCTGGTGCTTAGCTGTTCATGTTCTCTTGTGTCAGTGGACAGTCAAGGATTTGAGCTGACCTGCTTAACACTGAACTGAAATGTCTGGAGTGCTTGCATCTCTGAGAAGGTTAAATAATTGCAGACATGCCTACTCAAAGAGAGATTCAGATTGTGTTAGTTGCTACTATAATTGATTGGAAGAACTTCAGTTAAACTAGTACATGTGTTTTTCTTGGTGGTTACGGTGTGTCCCCACTGAAAAATTACATACGGTCCTTACAATTTCACATTATATTTATGAATAAATTCAGAGTATGTTTACTGGTTCAGCTAAAACTGTCCTTAGTTACTTTTTAAAAATAAACTAGAAAGAAAAATTCTATCTTTTTTAGCTGCCAAATCAATTTTTCTGTCAGTCTTCTTCTGTAAAGTTTTATTTACGGTTCATTGAGATTCATGTGTTAGTAGCAACTAACAGTCATAGATTTACTTTTGTGATGTTTTTAGTTGTTCTTTTTATTCAGAAGGGTATAAAACCTTTTTCTTTGCATAAATTTTGTGAGGATAAATTTCCCACCTTTGTCTTTAAAGACCAAGTAGAAATACTAAGGCGCATATTTTGGTTATCCTGATCTTGGCTCCCATGCTATCCCCTGAAGACATTCTTTCATGACAACTTGGTGCTGTTTATCACTACTAATATTAGTAGTTAGTAACTTAGTAGTTTATCACTACTAATCTGTTAGTTTTTCTAGGAAAAGCAGCGACAAACATTTGGGTTTAATACTTCTATCTTTAATTTATGTTGAGAGTAATTGTAGAATGTTTTATTGTTAAGTATTTAATGCAGTTGGTAATTTTTTGAGTTTCATGATTACACAGTTATTTAGGTTGGAAAAGATCCTTAAGGTTGAGTGCAGCTATTAACACAACACGCTCAAGTGCTCCACTAAACCATGTCCTTAAGTGCCACATCTACACATTTTTTACATGTCTTCAGGGATGGTGACTCAACTACTTCCCTGGGCAGACTGTTCCAGTGCTTGACAACCCTTTCAGTGAAGAAGTTTTTCTTAATATCCAATGTAAACTTCCTCTGGCACAACATGAGGTCTTTCCCCTGTTTTTTTAAGTATGGCTTGATTTCTTTCATGACTTCACTGCTACTGTCACTAGTATTGGTCAGAATTACCAAGAAGAAAACTGTTGATATCCTCTCAGCTGTATTTTGTGCATTTCCATTGCATAATAATTTCTGGAACCTTCCATTGTCAAACTTTGATAATTTAATTTTATCTCAATATAAATCCCATCTGTAGGGATAAGAGAACACTTTATTAAGTAAATAATTAATTAATTACCTTTTTAAATAAAAAATGGATAAAAAAACTTCTTCCAAGGCAAAACGTCAAAAAATCCAATGTTCACTTTTCCCTCCAGTGTGTCATAATTTGCAATAAAAATTCACTGTTTCTGAGGTGTGTCTTTATTAGGAAGCTTTAATCCAATGCATATAGATTGGTTATCAGGAAACATTTTTAGGTTTTTCTGTTTGATGAGAAAGAAAATGACATATGGCCAAATGTGAAATTTCCATCATCAGGGCTCTGGTCAGC
>VYZP01033871.1:777-23509 GCA_013400635.1 Hypocryptadius cinnamomeus
AGAAGTTCAAATTTGCATTGCCTTGTAAAATTACAATTTTTTGCTTTCCTATCTCATTTGGGTATTTTCACAAAACTAATTTTTCCTGTGCTTAAACACTAAATTAATTGTGATCACATGCAAGACATTTTGGTACTCTAATGAAAGTTAAGTTATTAATTCTAATAAATTGTTATGTTATTAATTCTAATTATAATAAATTGAAAGTAGGAAAACTCATTTCTCATAATCTCTCTTCTACTGCAGTAGTTTCTAATTTTCAAAATGTTTCTGCTCTGTTTGAAATATCTTGCTATATCTAACTTCACCACATATCTTAAATATACTTTTTAATAATGTGCCTTGTAACTCTTCTGACTTGGGAAAGCTACACACAATTTGTCATTTGACATTTTTTCATTACTTTTAATGACAGTCATGATCATTGTGCCAAAATGCTGACTGGATAGAAGAAGAGAATTTCTATAGCAAGAGCAAACAAAAAAATTGTAGTAGAAGTGCAATTTATGCCACAAAAATGTGGCTTTGATAACACTGTACACTAATGACAGCAAAATACAGACATTCAAAAGACAGAAATGCACCTAGAGCCCTGCAACCATAGTGACATCATTTGACCAAAATGCCTGCTCCACAAGAGTATTGTTTGCCATTCAATGATGACAAAAAATACATGGAATAAGAAATAGCATATAGTTGAGAATCAAAAAAAACTGTTTATTGTCCTACAGTGAAGACTAAGAGCTTTAGGTACTGCCAAGGGAGGTCTTTTATTACAGAATCATTTGGGTTGGAAAAGACCTTCCAGATCATAAAGTGTGACCATTACTAAATTCCTTTTTTACATTGTTCATTTAACTGTAAGCTTTCAAATTGAAACTACTACATCAAGAATCAAATCTGCAGCTGACAACATAAAAACTGAAAGTGAGTGTGAAGCAAGCATTAGGCCAGTGGCTGTGTGAGCGCTAGGGAGCTGTGACATCTCTTGGTGAAACACCCTCCCAAGGGATTACTGTGCCATCACTTGCCATGGAAAAGAGCAGCCCTTCTGCCTCGTGCAAGGTCAGAGCCACTGAACCCTGCCTTGCCAGCTGCCAACATAAACAGCAGCCTGGCAAAGCACGACCTCCTGTCAGCAAAATGGAAAGCTGTGCATGTGGAAGTTTGTTATAAGCCAAAAAATAACCAAGTGACTCTAAAGGGGATTACAGACACAATTATTACAGAGAGACATAGTAAACATGGTTGGTTGGGGCAGCTTTTGATTGGCAGAAAGGCACCACTCAGGGGATGACAATCACCAGCCCTTTTTTAAAGGCTGCAGTCTTATTACATTATAAAGACACACTTTGATCACTTTTGTTTTGCAGAAAGGAAACTGGCCTCAAATCAAAAGAATCGCCTTAAGGGCAAAAGAGAGCTTTTTCTTTACAGTACAGAAAATAACACAAATATCCCTTCTTAATTAAGGACCATTACAGAAAAAATTAACACAGAGAGGTTTGGGTTTGCCTTAGAATTTTATATCCAGGTGATATTAAAACTGTCATGCCACCACATCAAAATGAGTCTATTTGGTAATGTATTATAAAAATTCTAAATTATCTTTCTGGGGAAAAAAAAAAATAGATGTGTGAGCAATATGCTTTCATTTGTAGTGACACAGATAAAAAAAATATAGGACCACAAACTGGTGTCAAAATTCTGGCTTCACTATACCGAAGTTGTATATCCAGAGCATGATGAAGGGTGAGGAATCTTATTATCAGTGCCTTCTGGTAGACCAAGATATCAGTAAGATAAGGAAAAAAAAAAGGACCCAAGACAAAACACTAAACAAACATAACAAAACTGAAGATGGAAAATAAAAACTGCTGGTCCTGTTTCCTGACTCCCCACAAATAAAAAGCCCTGAAACCCAAATCCTCATTGGTTTACACCATGCAAAACCATGCCAAAAATCAGCAAATTTCAAAAAAGTGAAGAGTGGGTGTGTTGAAAAAGAGAGAGAAATTCAAGACACTTTTGTATTTCAGGGCTTCCTTAGGAGACTCATGTTTCCTGGATTTTACTTGCAGAAGAAACAACTCGGCTCATGTTTTGCTGCAAAGAGGATTATGGCCATAAATCATCCTGAGGGTGCATGTTCTAAGAGATAACATGACATTACTAATTCTCTGTTAAAAAAGTCCTCTCCAACTGGTAGAGAAAAAAGGCCAGTTGTCAATATTGCAGGGTTCTTTTAATTTCCAGTTAACTTTGCTAGCATTTTTTTTTTTAGTAACAGTCAACTCAGGAACTGTGTTTTATAAACGAGCTGTCTTAGGAATCAACAAAACCTCATCTTTCTCAGTAAGCTCTCCTCATGTTCTGACCATCTCAGATTAGTGTCAGAGAAACTATTTTTGTGTTTTATAAAGAACAGAAACCACTTCTTCATCCATGGTAATCTGCATCCAAAAAACTGTGGAGTAGAATACAGCTCACTTGCTCATGGACAAATAACATCTCTGGTATTACTTTNTTCATCCATGGTAATCTGCATCCAAAAAACTGTGGAGTAGAATACAGCTCACTTGCTCATGGACAAATAACATCTCTGGTATTACTTTCCATCAAACTGATTTGATTTTCTGAACATGTAATTCTTCACTCACATGATTACTTTTTAAAGTAGATCAGACCAAGTGTTGTCTTTTCTTCCCAACAAACATGGAAGATACATGAACTGAATGTTAGAGAAATGAAACAATTTGGGAAAAATCAATGAGTCTTGTTCAATTCTTGTATTATGAAGGTTTTCTGAAGCTTTTAATCAAAATTTCACAACATAGTTACAAGTTATCAAATCAATGAGACATTTCACTTAAAACCCAAAATGCTGCAAACCCCAAATAAGGTACTGATAGATACATACTTTGCTCTTAAAGTGAAAAATACTGCAAAATTTAATGAAAATGATACTTGAGAACTGAGGTGGAATTATCATCTAGATTTATTATTGTTATGCCTGCATATGCCAGCTGAGTTCATAAAAGCTGTATGAATTTATTCCAGGTGTCAATAAATAAACAGGGTAGGGAATCCCATACCCTTTACACTCCAGTTACAGAGCAGAGCAATTTTTTGCTTGCTTTGAATCAAATGATTGATAGTTCTAAATAAGAATTTTCTACTGTGATCCAAATGAAAGGATGGGTTAACTTTCTTAAAAAATAAATAAATAAAACACAACTAAAATCCAGCATATGTAGTATTAAAATTACAGTTTCCTACAAGTGTTCTGGCAGACCTTAGAGGCCACCACAAAGGTGAAGGAGGCTCTGGAATAGACAACAAGCAGGAGCAGAACTGGAGAGGACACTTACCAGTCTAAATAAGTGGAAAGACATTTTGGACCAAGAGTCTTCCTAACCAGGCTAAGAGCAGACTTCCTTTAGATTGGAATTCTCCATTCTTCTGCTCCAGAAGTTGCTGATGCTGTTGTTTCTACAGTTACCACCATCTTAGCATCATCCTCTTTATTCTAATTCTTTTTCTGCACAGCTGCACTGACACCTACTCACCAGATCTGCTCTTAGGCAAGACAATGAAACATGAGAGATGAGGGAGGTTTCTTTTTTCTCTCAAAGACCAGAAATGAACAGACATTGTTCAGTGCTTTGAAAAAAACTCATGGCTTCAGCTTGCTCTTAAAACACATGGCACAGTCACCACAGCAAGTAATCCTCCCTCTGAAGAAGGGCAATATAAAGCCAAGGTGTCTGGCAAGGCTATTCAGTTAAATAGTAATACATCCTTTGGACAAAAATTCAGTTGGAGAACACAGAATAAAAACACATTCAAAACCTGGCAACTGTGAGAACAAGACTCCACTTTCCACTACAAACACTTCTTCTCACTGTGTGGCGATGCCAAGCAAAAGAAAATTGCAAATACAAAAGCAGGGAACACTCATCTAGAAACCTGAGCATATATATATATAAAGAATTTTAACATTTATTTTTCTTAAAACTATTTTAAGAAAGGTTTTTGTATTAAGAAATACCAATCATAAGAGAACATCATCCAGAACTGCCAACAATAGAATTTTATTGAATTTTACTCTCAGTTTGAGCAAATAATTGCAGATTACTCAGTTTACTCTGAGTTATGCTGATGGCTGCATATTCTCTCCTCCTTTTAGCAAACTATCTTTTAAGCTGGTATTTAGGTAAGTATTTAGGAACCTTTACTTTCTAAGGCATTTAGGTAAGATGCATTTCCTGTCAAGGGATGTCATTAGACAAACTGAACCATTACTTATATAAACTTATCTCACTGTAATTGGGATAAGAAAATAAAAGTAAGGCTTCTGGCTTTACTGTGCAAAAATGCCATTATTGTTCTACCACATTGCCTGAGTATTTGACATTTCAATATATCCAGCAGAAAGGGTTGTTACTCATTGTCTTTGATATTGTTCAAAAGAGGTTTTTGTCATTGATTTTAATAATGTTGTAAGCATGCAGCCTGATGTTAAATTCCTTTGCACTCAAAACTTCCATCCATTTATAAAAACATCATCAAGCAGAGAAGGAACACTAGCTTGCTTTACAGTAAACCATAGTTCAGAACAAGAATCAACTGGCCATTAAAAACATTTTCACCTGCAAAACAGACATTTACTAAGCTTGTCTTCATTATTTCATCTGGCAAATCTATGTCTCTGCAATCTTCAAGTCAAAAACAAGATAGAATGTGCTGCATTCTAAAAGTATGAGGAGAAAATAACTTCATATTTTCTTACCTTTGCATTATAGGGAATATAATGCTTTGATAAGGCTTCAGGAGTGTGCATCCATGTTTTGTCTACAGAAAAGCAAAATAAAAGAAGCACTGAATATGTTATTAAATTATTAACTTAAGTATAATAGTATCTCTGTGGACAAGCTCAACAATCATCCTCTTACTCAAAAAACCAGCTGTCTGAAGTAGTTAGAGGGGCTGGAGGGAAATATCTCACACCTTCCCAAACACTTAGAAGAAAGAACCTGCTTCTTTCTGTTGGGCACACTTCCCATTTTAACCAACTTGGTTTTCCATAAGAACTGCAACTCCTCCCCCCAAAATGTATTAATTGGTCTGAGGCTGTTTGCTGGTTCTGCCTCAGATCAGGATTTTCTGCATCCTGCTCTTTAAAGCACTGACTGCATCTTGTGCATCTAAAGATGCTTTTTTGATGAATTATGCGCTTTTTCTGATGAATTATCAAGACATTAAAGGGACAAATAAAAAATTATCCAAGTTGCAACTCACAAAAGCCCTAGTCCTTATAAAAGAAAAATTATGAACATCAGATTAATAAATTTTAGATCTGATTTATAAGTTCACATCATCTGTAATTTTTCCATACATATGCTAAACAAATATGCATATTTTTATCCTTTAACCTTCCCATCACAATACTGTGTTATTCTCTTACTTCTCCTGCTGCATGGACATAATTCTGTAATTATTTGTCAAATACATCTTCTCCTCTTACTTTAATGGCCTTTTTGAATGTTCTACACAATTTAAGATGGAATTCCAAATGTTAAGAAAAAGCTTCTTTTTATTACAAATCTTAGAAACAAATTTTCAAAGTTTTCTTATTTGAGAGCATTTAAGAAAACAAAAACGTTCAAAAATACTAATTTTCATTACCACGCATTTGGGAGAATCTGTCAATCCAATTAATGTTTTATATGACATATAGTGAACATTTAGCAGTATTTCCTGACTTGAGACTATCCTGGTTTAAATGAGCATGAATTAAAGTCACAAAACTGGAACTTTATTGAGTTAAGTAACAGAATAACAGCTTAAAGCAAAATTCTACCCTTGGATATTCCCAATTCCATTTGCCTTTATGGGGAGTTGCAGTCACAGTAATTACTAACTTTTTTGTTAGTTACACTTAAGGACAATAAAATTCTGTTCACTTCAAACTGTTGAAGAGCAAAAGCTGTGACATTGATTGACACTAAAGCAATAATTAAATATTTTAGATTATGCAGTAGCAAGAAAATGGTTAAACAAGTCATTCACCAGTCACCACAGTAACAGGATCAGAACTGCAAAGCTGGGAGAATTCTTTTTTCCCTTAGCAAATTTCATTCTAGATGGCAGCAATGTTCAGCTCCATTACTGAAGAGTGATATTATCACTTCTTAATTAAGGAAGAATGATTTGCCCATTCAGCAGCACCCAGGAGGATGATTAAAGTGGCTCTTCCTTTTAACTGGGCCTTGTGACTGGACTGCCAGAACCAAAAATCATTTCCCAGAATATTTTAACGCCTGAAACCTGATCTCTACTTTAGCACAATATCAAAGGCTGATGTTATCTGAAGGTGCAAAAGAACTATCCCAGTGAATTTGTGAGTTAGGCCAGGAGGAATAAAGCCTCTCAGGCCAGGAGATTAGCTGAAGCCCAGCCAAGCAGCTGGTCACTGGGCTTGCTGGCAAGGCCAGCCAAGGGGGAGCTGGCACTCAGGACACGGCTGCTCACTGCCCAGTCTGCTCTGTGAACACCTATACAGGGCCAATTTCAACTGCTCCAGGTGCAGCCACATTGCTAATACCAAGAGTTAATTTACCTAGTTCCTTTGCATTTCTATTTACTAGCTTCAGTAGGAATATGGTCATATTTATACATTTATAAAGGAAAATCTAATAAAAATAGAGCACTTAACCTCTTAAGGAAATTGCAATAGTTCTCCACTCATTTCATGCCCAGTACCACCACAAACAAGTGACAGAGCTGCAGCTTCTAAAGCAATTTTACAAGCAGACAAGTGGCTAGACAGGTGCCATCAAAACTATTCCTTGCAAATGTTTCTTCCTCCCTTCACCCCATCAGGGCAAATCCAAACCTGAAAAAAATTTTATTTAGTTTGGGAGTCAAGTGTGAAGTGCTGGTCTTAATTCAGCATGAGGTAATCTTTCCAATTTTATTATCATGTGCAAAGCTTTACTTAAAATGTTTCTGTGAAATCATCAAGTTTCCTACCAGCCTCCAACAGTAATGTGACAGAGATTCCAGCAAGGAATAACATTGCTGGGCAAGTGTTGCTGTAACTGTTGGTACCCCTAATTGGGAGGAAGATCAGGAAATATGGACAGGTGCTCCCAGCTCAAAATGAAGTCAGTAACTTAGCGAGGTACCAAAAGACACCTGGTTCCAGGAGTCTTGTGCTATTGGTTAAAATAGTTCAACATGCACATGTAGATCCACAGACACTGACACAGCTACTGAAGATTTCCTCTAAGAAATGGACTTCCATTGCTAGAGGCAAGTAATAATTACAGAGTGGTGATATTTTGGAAAGAGCTCTTAATGCTAAACTAAATAAATACAAGGCAAAACCCAGGCTGATAGTAAAGATGTGCAAAAAATCATGCAAACTATTAAGGGGTAGTTTTGTTACCAGCATCTCCTTCTGAATTGTAAGGTCTGATTATGGACTCACACCACCCTCAGCAGCTGTTTGAAATACTGCTTAGAATTAGTTTGATTTCACAGCAGTTAAAGACCAAATTTCAGACGTTTTGCATGCAACAAACCAGAAAACGATGAAAAAAGAAAACCTATAAAAGAAGCATTGGTCAAATATCTGATGTAGGTATGGCTTGTGGTTTGCATGATCCCTCAGCTAATTTAATTTTTAAAGAGTTTTCACAGCTTAAAACTTAATTATTCATTCTGAAGTAACAAGCAAAATATGAAACCCTACAATGAAAATCACAGTTCATATTATTATTTTAGTAGTTACACAGTACAGAGTTCTAGACACTTCCCAGCTAAATAAAACAATAGGTCCAAAAAGAAAGGACTGAAAGCCCAGATAAAACCAAACCTGACAACCTGCATCTAATGTTAACAGTAATAGAAAGTGAAAGGACTCATGCTGTTACACTGGGTGAAAAAACACAGTTATTTTAGATCTTGTTCTTAATCCAGACTGCCTTAGAGTTTACATTGACGTTTTAAAAAGTGCTCAGCTATTTTTTGAGAATTTTGAGGTTTTGAGAATTATGAGTTTGAGCCATTCAGAGTCCAATAAAACCTATGCTTAACTAAGGTATGAGAAATTCTGAGTATGTGGTGGCTTTGCCACATTCACTGACACTGTGTGGAACAAGAAGTGTAAAAAAGAGTCACCACTGTGATTTCAAGGGCATGGGGTAAACCAGAGCCCTGATTAACCAGGACTGGCAATCCTGTGTGCAGCCTCTCCTCAATTCCTCAGCATGTGCATGGCTCAGCGTGTGGCACAGGCACAGAGAGCCCCCAGAGCAGCAGCACTGTCCAGTTTTAAGGGAATTTGACTTGGGTGAGAGCTTCTCAGGTTTTGTTCCCTGCCAGCACACACCAGTCTGCTAAGAGAAAACTGCATCAAGTTAACACTGGGACACCCAAGGGTCTGACAGCCTGAATTGCAAGGGTGGAGGTGAGAGCTGGGCACTTCCATGGGCAGAGGAGTAATGCAGCTCAGAATTGAGCCTTCCCTCTTTTCTCACCTGCCTGAACCATGGCAGCCCCTTATCATTAAAAAGGGGAGGTTGCTTTCCAAAGCGCATTTCACACCTGCTGCTCGGTCCCACGCAGTTGGATCCTGTGTCTGAGCCAGGGCAGAGGGACAAATGTGTGCTGACAAATCACACACTGAAAGCAGTCGACTTGGGGACTTCATCAAGGGCCCTGAGCTACTTGTGCTGCACTCAGGGGAGGATAGCATTAGGTTAGATAACAGCACAGCTGACCATTTATCTACCAAAAAGGAAAGCACTAGCAGTGCCAAGAAACTGTTCTCCCTTTGAGATTAATTTCTCTGCATGTTACTGCCCTAAGAGATTGTAGAATGGCATTTTCACACTGCAGCTTTAGTTAACTGCCTCCCTAAAGCACACTGTCATTATTAGTTCATTAACATTAAGTAACATCTATTAATTAATGTTACTGAAGTGTTTATCAAAGCATATTAGACCTAGTGGCCATTCATTTAATACAATGAACAGAGAAAGACTGATTTTAACTTTTTCTTTTTTAGTGCCACAGTGAAAACAGTAATTTCTAAAAGGCAGAAAATAAAGCCTTTATTCTTTACTGGATTAATATCTTTTCACATTAATGGATGCTTTTATTGTTAACAGAAGAAATCTTGGAACTGTCTTTTCTTCCTGTTTTACAGAACTTGGTTTGACAAAAATATTTTTTTGACAAGCAGTATAATAAGAGTCTCCTGAAGAAGATATCCTAAGAGATCCATAATACATCTAGGTATTACTGCCTCAGGAACAAACAGCTTACTTGCTTCAGTGTATGTACACAAGCACTCTCTGTTTCATTATTCCTAGATTATCTATTCTTCTGTAAAGGAAGAAAACCTTCACAACAGGACATGAAAGAACCGTTACCCTGTTAAATAATTTCCTTTATTCTGACTGCAGTAGAAACAGGCAGGTGCTCACAAAGCCTCCTTATGCTGGTCAGACAGCAAGGTAGAATCTGTCTTCTCGACCACTGCAGGTAACATGAATGGATAGGCTGAGGACTGAGACAATGCTTGACACCAGAGTTTTCATCAGAATGTAATACCAAAATATTACTAACAAACAAATCTACCCATATGATTGCATTGTTCAGCTGCAGCATTTGTTCCACCACCTTCTAGAGCAACGACAGAGTGAAGTCTGGATGTGTGATATCAGTAATTTATTAGAGGTCTTAGCAGGTTACTATGACTAAGGAAATGAAATTATGAGTCAGAGCCTTCCCTAGAAACATACAGAGAAAAAAGCCCATCAATATACATAGCTCAAAAGTACTTTTGTTACTTTTTTCCTCTTTTTTTCCCAAACATAAGATATGCTTTGGATGCATATTTACTCTTTGCCAAGAAAAGAGCTGTATCTCCCCTAGAACAGAGTGAGCTTGGCAGAATGCTCTGCCTGTGTCCTTCTCCTCTAATATTTAGGACCTTGTAAATGGTTTTAAACAGTTGATTGCTATAATTGCAAAATGGTGTCACAGAATACTGGGTTGGCATAGTTACAAAATGAAAACAAGCCTGATATTTGCATTTCCCTCAACAGTAACGTCCACTGCATTGCCTACACATTTTATACTATATGTTTTTGAGATATGGATGCTAATATATAAGTTCTGACAATAAAGGAAAATAGGATGAAAGTGTTAGCGCAATTGACCAGCGATTAGCAAATCTTAGCTTTTGCACTTTTGATTTGTTGTTGTTAAGAACTTCTAACTAGTTCATATTCCTAAACCAAAGAGGAAGAAACCAAGTAAAATAAATCTGAACTATTTAGCCCATACCTCATATGTTCTCTAGTTACAACAAGAGCTCCACTGTCTTTGATAAAAGCTTCTATTTCAAATAAAAAAGAGATTACTGGCATAACATAATTTAAGTGATCACATTTTGCAAGATTTCACTAAGATATATGTAGAGATCAAACCTCCAACTCCATATTTCACTTTTGTAGTCTTGTTGTAGAAAAAGAGTTCAGTGAACTATTCCAGTATTACTATAAATAAATTCAGAGCAGTATCAATTAAGCTTGTAAAAAATGTTTAAAAAGCAAGCTTTTGAAGAATTTCTTGCTGTTGAAGAACATTATGTAAATAGGTCAAAACAAAGGAAAAGGAGTATAAATGACAATCCCAATATACAATTAAAACAGAATTTTCATTTTCTGATTCCAGAACACTGAAATAATGTGATATAAAATTTAAGTGGAGCTTGCTTTAAAATTCAAACTGGAAGGAGAAGAAAGGAGTTTGAGCAAGCAATGAGAGCAACTAAAATATGCATATCTGTAGCTTCCTCTTGCTTATGTACCTAAGGTACATCCTTTTATGTCCCAGAAGGATTTGATTTCACAAAACAGCATTTCCTGAGTGATCTATTTTGGATGTTCTCTGCAATTTTCCAACAGCTTTATAAGAAATTCTTATGAAATGAAGTAGCCATTGTAATTCCTGTCAAGGTCTGGTTGTTACAGCCCTAATTTATTTCACACAGGATAAGATATTTTGCATTTAACTAGATACCCATCACGTAATCACACAGTGTACCGCAAGTATTTACCACAGTGTAACCCAAGTATTTAGGTTGTGGCTGTGTAAATTTTAGTAGGGTAGAAGCCAAAAAGCTTCAGACTCCCAGAATTTGTGCCTATGGTTCAGAAGCACACATCTTCTGGAAAGGAGCTCCTGAGCTTTGGGAGAAGTAACGAATAGCTATTGCGGTAAATGTCACTGTTAACCTGCCTAGAATATTCCTTACAGCAGGCAAGAGATAAGATCCGTTCTGCAACACCTTTTTGACGATAACACAGATAAAATAAGCAACAGGAAATTATCCTCCTATTCTTATGGGACCAGAGAGAAAAGAAAAATCAGGCTGAGCTGCACAGAGCCAAGAATCCTTCAGGGAAGGTTTCCAGAGCACCCTCCTCATCTGCATGCCTCCTCTGAAGACATACTGCAACCTTTTTTTTTTCCCCTAAACAATTAGAGCTGAACCTTCTGCTTTCAGAATGTGAACATACTACCATAAATATGTGTCCAGCTGCATACAAATGTTTACAAACACACATAAATTGTCAGCCTGAGCACAGCCCTGTCCCACCAAGAGAAGACCTCTGGGTCCTTGCCAAATGAAGGTGGAAACCCTGCAGGTCTCTTTGCTGCTGTGCTTGAATGGGTGCTGCCACAGCCTAAGGAGAGCAATACTACAAATAATAGTTCAAAATAAAGAGTCAAAAATCAATTAAAAAAAAGGATTTGGCCGCCGAATATTGGTTTTCCACACAACCCCACATTTAGAAAGACAAGGAACAGTAACTGGAATACATATGACTTGTTCGTGGAGGTGTTATAAAACTGTTAAGTGATTTTTGTGTCAAGACCAGCTGAATACAGAAATATTTGTTACACCAAAAAAAGCACCCTCTTTTCCTCCCACCCTTCACTCCTGAAAAATATTTTGTTCAAGAAAATCCTACAAACATCAACCAGCAGCTCTTTTGCAGTAGGGGCAGAAGAGGAGATTTAGACCTAGGTTTTGTTTGTTGAGTTGTTGGTTTTTGGTTTTCTTTCTCCCTTTCTCCCCTGTAAGGTGAATGCTTTTATGAAAAGACAAAGTGCATCCACAAGAATATCTGAAGATCACAGTGGAGGAGCCTGTGGCTGCTTACAATCCTTTAAAATTATATGAGTATATCCTCTTTATGTTTTTTACCATTACTCTTAGTGTGGTAGTCCAGCATACAATAGGCCATTTGTTTAAATCACTGATGTGAAATAGACTCTGACAAAAGGAAAGTATTTATTTTACGACTACGCTTATCCCCATCATTCTTTTGGCCCTTCACCTATTGTCTTCTCATTAAGAGATAAAATATAAAACAAAATATTTTTCATCTCTGGAATGCAGCATATGTTTATAATAAAAATAACGATCACATTATAGCCAGTCCATTCACATAAAAAGAGCATCCTATAACCTTGATTGCAGTTTTTTCTATGTCAGCCCCTGCCCATTAAATGCATCTGTCTACACTTTCATAAATAAGACTCATAAAAAGCCATTTCACAGAAATATCATTGCTGAAACTTATGATTTAAAACAGGTCATTACTTCAACATATTCTATTTAGTATTATAAAGACCATCTACATCTCAGGAGCTGATAATTGGCAGCAATTATCCACCTTATTAACTGCTACCATATGGAAAAAAACCCCAGGAAATTTAGATTTCCACACACATTGAACTTCATGTAATAAGAAAACTAAGGCTGACATTCTTTTATGGGATGAAGGAGGACCATTGGGGCACAATAAAGAAAAAAACTAAATTCAACTACTACATCTTGCACAACCTCACCCATTTCAGCCATTGTAATTCAGTGGACATGAATATCTACACTGTTTTGTGTCACTGAAAAAGTTTCCGTCCTTTGTTCGCAAAGGGTTTGGATTAAAGTCATTCCTTATTTAGATGTCTCTCTCTCTGGAAGGAACAGTAGTTTTCTCTCACATTTCTGATGAGGGAAAAGCCAGGAAATACTAGTTATTTGTTCCTTACTTATATGCACCAGTTCTTACACTAGCATCTTTTAACAGAAGGATGCAGGATCAGTAAAATGTGCCAAATTCATTTATGCGAGGCATAAGGCTGAGAAAATATTCAGTAAAACACAACTGGTCTGTTTCTGAAACATGGCAGGCTGAGCTTCAAACATTATCAGAAGTCATTAGGAAAAAAAAGGAAAATTACACAGTCTCCTAGACAAAACAATCTACAAACCCCGAGTTTCTTTCTCAGTTGTGATAAATCAATCCTCAATTAAGGAATAATGAAATGGTTTCTCAAATGATCTGGAAGAAGCTTGGCAACACTATCAAGCATCTGAAAGGTGCTATCTGTTGATAGCAATGTTACAATTACCTACAAAAGGAAACACATCAGTGCTTAAGGAGAGCACAGGCTATGGG
The DNA here is from genome assembly GCA_013400635.1 of Hypocryptadius cinnamomeus. NCBI lineage: Eukaryota > Metazoa > Chordata > Aves > Passeriformes > Zosteropidae > Hypocryptadius > Hypocryptadius cinnamomeus. The sequence goes on from VYZP01033871.1 coordinate 14,328, forward strand.
TTTAAGCTTATTTCCTCCTGCTGTCAAGGTATTAAAAGATCTTTCAGGCTATTTTGCAGCCTTTGTAAGTATATCTTCCTTTTGTGGTCACGTGCTGACATTCTGGACTGCTTCTCTTACCTTGATTCACCTGGCTCTAACAAACAAATGCACTGGACACACAAGGATGCAGTGATGCTGGCATTTCATGTTGGCCTAAGTAAGAAGCTTCCTTTTATTTCCAGCTTTGATATTGGCACCAAAGCAGAAACTCTTGCTATATAAACAAAATATTTACACTCAGTCCAATTGAGGGTACAACTACTTATTCACTCAAGGGCTTCATCTCAGTGGGTGCCACACTTAAGGACCTTTAGAAGAAAACATGGAAAATAAAGAAATGAGACCTACTGAGTATTTTCTACCTAATGAACAAACAGGGGAAATACCAACAAAGTTGTCAGTAAAAAAAGCTTCACCCCTAATGCTCCTTCTAAAGACTTATGTTTCATCATAAGCAGTTCATGAAAAGAGACTAAGTGAGCCAGAGGAGCAACATATATAACTGAATATTTAGTGCTTTGATATTCTTTTGGAAAGCATGCCACTTCAGATTGCTACAAATCCAGAATAGCTTCTTACAGCTAAAAATATCCTGCTGCATGAGATATTTCAACTATATTAAACACAGTTTGAAAAAAAAAAAAAAATAGCTTCTCCAAGAATAAGAATCCAGTGAATATATATATATAAAGAAAAGTCACTGATTCTTAGAAGTTCTAAAACCCTCCAGCACCTCTTTGGTGTGTGCAGGCAAAAAAAAGATAACAGAATGTGTATTTTATGTTTATGTATTTATATGTGTGTGTGTAAAAACATCCTGCAATAAAAAATACATGAAATTCAACTTCAGCCTTGGAATGCAGAAAGCTCTGTAAGCACCAATCAAGAATGCTTTGCTCCATACATCTTCTAGAAGGCTGCTCATTTTTATCTAAATAATTCAGTGCAATGATTAATATTCTTTGCATAATTCTTAATATTTCAAAGAAGTTTTACAGGGCATTTATGTCTCCATGACATATAAGGTAAATTACCTACCTTTCTTCCTGCTAAAAGCACGATTCATGTTGAAAAATCTACCCAGTCAATGATGCTTCTGGGTTTGGTTTTTTCCTCCCCACTGTAACCTGCAGAACAACACACATAAGAAAACAGAACATTCCATTATTATAGTTGAAGTTCTATTTATCTTCATATTAAAGACACTGCAAATGACCTTAACAATTCTGAAATATTTCTGAGAAAGTGGGGATGTGCTTTGCTGAGGAAGAAATTGAGAAGATCTATGTTCAAAACCCCCAGAGGTGCTTCATACAGAAAGACATTTTAAGGTTCCTTTAAGCTGTTCTCCCAAAGATTTCAGAGGCACAGAGCAGGTGGCATTATACATATACATGAAGACAAATACCACACACAAATAGGTTGGAAAGAAAGCTTTGAAATGAATGCTGGCTACAAGACTCCATAAAAACACTCAGTTCACATTTGCACTGCCCTGTTTTGTGCCATTTAGGCTGTCAGATTATTTCAAGCTAGGCTTTCTTCTTCACATGGGCTTGACACTAGGGAAAAAAAATAAAAATCACAATATATAGACTCTTCTTCACTCAGGGACTTAATACTGATAAAATTGCTACTATCAGTAGCACTATCAGTGCTACTACATCCTGCCCCCTTTTCCTCTGATTGTACAGTAATTTCTGTATTTTCTTCCCTTAAAAACATGGATCCACTCAAATTCCTGTTTAATTTTCGATTTACAATACTATTTTTGAATTTTATTATTTACCAACATAAAAAACCCAATGAAATCCACTACATTCAAAACTATTCAACACCACCCCATTCTGCAATACAGAGCTTTTACAAACACATGTAAAGATGCTCCCATTATAACTTTTCATTCTGTTCAGATCTACCAAGCAGAAGTGTCACCAGTTCACTTTTTATCACAAAAAGCTTCTCTTTCTCTGTTTTCCAAGCAGTCAAATAAAAAGAAAAAAAAGGGATAGTAAAAAAACAAAATAAAAAGACTTTGCTATCAGATGATTTTTTAAATCAACTGGAACAGTACCTTTGCTTTGAATAAAAACAAAACTTAGGCCAGAACTTCAAATGTCAGCATTAAGGTGATAAATTCATTTAAGATATTTTATGCAGCTCATTAATGCTTCTTGTGGTGCTTATCCCTCTTTTTCAAGTAAGTTCAATACCAATTAAGGCAATTATATCCAAATTTCCACGTAAATATTTGATACTTTCCAGATTGGAACACATGGGAGATTACAGCTAGGGGAAAAAAAAAACCAACAAAACAAACAAACTGAAACAACAAAGCCTCAGTTTTATTTTCCACTAATCACTGATGCAGCAGGATTTCTTCTCCACACAGTCCTGTGAGAATGAAGGAGCAATTCCTCTTTAATTAAACTCACAAAGCATCCTGGATGTAAAACCAACCATTTGTTCCTTAAAGCACAGGTACCAGATCACTGTTTTACAGATTTTTCTGAGCATTTAAGAAGGGAGGGCACGACACAATCAGCACAGGCAGGAGCTCCCCATGCAGTTTCCATGCCATGACTTCAATGCAAAGCCCAGACTGCATTTGGTGCCCAGCAGTTCAAACAGCAGGGCTGGGGAAGCCTCACCCAGCCCCAGAGCCATCCCTGCCCTCACTGTCATCAGCACCACACAAAAGCTGGGGGTACACAGGGGGTAGTGGAACAAAAAAACACCTGTGAGGCCTCTCAAGTCCTAGGAATGGTTGTAGCAGCATCCCTGGAAAGGGCAATGGCATTGCTGGGGGAATTCCAACATGAATCAGGTCCCCAAAAGCTGAGAATGCACGAGTAGCTCTCCTGGCAGGGAAGGCACAGTGTGGGGCTTTCACCAGTGTAAGTGAGGACAATCAACTCAGTTGACATAAAGTAATAAGGAAGAACATTAGAATTCCAGCTTTTTAAGCAGCTACAAGAGTGCTAGCTCACAGACTTAACACAGGAACCCTATTAGATATGCTTAGGATATACAAGCAGTAGCACAGCTTTGTTCAGGATGTTCACCCTCATGGGTTATCACAGTCAGTTTTGAGTAAAAAAAACTTGCTTTCCCCTCTAAGATACCTCTGGCAGCTGTCTTGCACAGCACTAGACCAAGCATTTTCGTTCTCCTCCAGATGGGATCATAACGTGCCCTTTTTCGGAATGCCTTTTTTTGTGTATTCTTGTCTCACCCAGGAGACTGCTAAAGAACATATTTGAGATTGTTACTGCATAGAGCATCTTCTAAACAGAAACTCTGCAGGCACATCACAGGGCAGCTGGCTGGCCACACTTCTAGAGCTCACCATTCAAGTATTTGTTTAAAACAGTGTAACTAAGTGTATGTTTCTTCCTCATGAGCAAGGATATATTACCATTGAAGTAATTTATGCTAATAAAAGCCAAAATTTATTGACTACTTAGCTAAAAATGGCCAGTGTTGCCAAAACAATATTAATAATTTCAATTCCAACAAAACATCAGTAGAACAAAACACAGATGTGGTTTGGGCATCAAACCATATCAAAACACTTAATCAGTGTACATCCACTTCACACAGAAAATGTTATTAAATAGGGAAACAGAATTAGCTACATGTAACTGCATTTACAATTCCCTCAAACTCTGATATGAACAACATCATCAACCTCTCAGATGCTGAAAAAGCAGATGATTAAATGCTCCATAAAATTTTGCTATGTACAAAAGATCAAGCCAAACACCACCAGGTTCATTTCAATCTTCTCAGCGGGGCTTGGGGCACAAGGGTGGTTATCAGACTTGTACGCAGCACTGGTAAGTTTTCAAGCAGAAAAGCAAGGTTATGTTTAGACATGTCCTGCAATATCTTTGTCCATAATATTCCAATAACAAAGAATAAAACTCTTAGGAGCAAGCTGTTCTCTGGTAATGGAAGGCAGACAGGTTTTTTGGCAGAAAACAATTGAGTTTCTGACAGACCTCAGCACACCAAACCACTGGAACAGACTGGTCTGTTAAAAGCTTGTAAAGAGCCAAAAGGAAGGCAAGTCAAAGAATCCCATTCTGGTGCAGGGAGCCCTGTGGACAAGGGGAGAGTCCTGCCTATAAACCACTTGACTTGCAAGGGTAAAGCAGTTGTAACAATCAGAGACATTAGGGAATAGGAATGTGGACCAAGCCATTCCATTACTCATCACTGAGGAAGACACACCTAAGTAAAGAATCTTTCTCCACCTTACTCCAAAGAGTTTTCTTCAGCTTTGTCCAGAAACCAAACCCTCCTGGGAAATAGAATCCCTGCACAGGATTCCACAAAGCAGTTAACTGAAAATTTGCAAAGACTTCTGACAGGCACAAACTAGGGAAAATCTGGGTAATATCAGGTTATTTCCTTCAGGACAGAGATAAAAGAAACAAAAAGAAAAAAAGAGAGAAAAGGCTTAGAAAATAATTTTATTACACTAAAGTATTCCAATGACAGGCAAACACCCTGAGCAGGAGACACGGACACCCACAGTCTGAACACTGATGGGCACATATCCTGGGCAGGTGGGTGTTTAAGCAGTCACAGAGAAAGCAAGCACCATCTCCTTTTTTCTTCAGTTAACCCCTTGGTTTTCATCAAGGTGGGGGGGTCTTGTCACAGCAAGGAGGAAACTGCAGAATGGCAAGGGGAAACAAGTGGCCTTGGTGTTGGCAGGTGTTTGGACTGGGGAGTGCAAGGGTGGCAAGATTTGAAGCTGAGATTAGTGAGTAATTACTTTTTAACACTGACAGTCACGTTGGTGGCTGTCTCCTCTGCCTTATGCAGCAAAGGCAGTGAACAATGAAGTGGAGTGGCAGACTTCCAGCTGCCAGCACAAGGGCTGCAGCCCTCCCTGCCTGCTGAAACAACACGACAACTTCCACACAGGCGCCTCCACACGCCTGCGGGCTCCTTCAGAAGGCTGGGGTTTGATGTGTTTTCTAAATTTAGAGCTGTCTCAGACAAGCCAAAAGAACACACTTAAGAAGGGAAAAAAACAAGTCGTGAAAGTAACTCATCTCTTTTGTCTCTTATTTCCTCTCAGAAATATTCCTGAGGACTTATTTGGGGTTTCCTCCCCAGTCAGTCCCTTTGAATGGCATGGGCTATAACAATTACCTGGTCTTATTCTTTGATTTTATGCCTCTTTTTCATTCCAGAAATAATTACAACAAAGCCTCCCTAAAAAGTCCAACTTGCACCCATCTACTCCCTGTAATAAAAAATAGAATCCAATCTGTCCCTTCCCTTGCACACACACAGAGTTTCCCAACAAAGGCGAATTTAGCTTCAGAAGACGTGAAGATTCAGTCTCTTCCTCATCTCAGATCCCAGCCTTTAAAGCACACTGGGTAACATTCCTTAAAGAATGAAGCACAAAATGTCTTAAAGCCTGTTTTGTAAGGGCTGCAGCACACAGGAATGTGTGATTCATTGACTTGAAATGAAACTTAGGCTTGTAAAGTTATTTCCGAAGGAAAGATGAGAAACTGAAATATAATAACAGCTTTGTAAGTATTTTTTTGATTCAGACCAAAACTCCATGAAAATATTGCCCTAATATGACATGGGGTAAACAGAGAAAAAAAATTATAATACAAGACTGCATTAAGTAATACACAAACCCAAGTACACATCTTAACATCAGGAGGCACTTTCCCTTCCTTTTGTATGAAGGTAACTAAAACAACAACTTGCCACAACCCCTTTTCCTCTGAAACAGTAAAATCATTAAGAAATGACACATCAATGAACATATTTTGGTGCAGACCCAAACTTGCAATGTCATGCTAGGAGAACAGCAAGCACTTTCAATCATTGTTATGAAAACACATATGCCCTTTATGCTTATAAACAATAATAAAACAGTCTGTAGGGCTGTAAACCACAAGAGCATTTAAATAAAATTTAGCACTACAAAAACTTGCAGGAAAAATAACTTAAAATCAACATGGCTCTATGGGCTTCACCAAAATTGAAAACCTTTCTGTCAAATTAAATTCTTAGCCTACACTTCTGCTTTACAATTCACAGAAGCACAAATGGAGTATAAAGGAAAACATTCAGTCACCAGAAAACTTTACTTTCAAGGTTTTATTCATCACCACATTTTCAAAAACATTCATTAGCCAGAGTCAAATGGCAGCCATAATTTCCTCCTGAAGGTGAATCTGCAGAAATACAAAATTACTTCTTGCAGTTTTTCAGCTTTGCAGAGGATGGGGCAGGGCAGGATGGAAAAGAGCTGGTCTTCTATCTAAAATTCCCATCTTCCCATCACTAAAGCAGGCACTGCTGTTGAGATGACAGAATTCCCCATGGGACAGAGCCCAAACAGCTCTGCTGGCCCTGGAGCCTGCAGAGTGTGAGTGCAGTGCCCAGAGGCATCACTGGGGCCCACCTGGTGTGAGTGAAGAGAAGACAGAAATGAACTGGGCTAACACCAAAACAGCTGGAAGCCACAGCCCTAGAAAAGAGCTCACCTTCCAACATACTAATTTTCCTTCTGTGAGTGGAATGGGCAGGAATACCCCAATCTGAAGGCTGAAGACCTTCCTGTGGTCTGACTGAGATCACCCCGCCCTCCCCAAGCTCCCGGAAGGTACATGAATCACACATGCCCTACATTTTTCTTCTCTTCTCTCCTCTCAAGCAGTATAAGCCTAGTACCGTTTTGGTAAGTGCTTTCCAGCCCACAGCAAGGAGGCTTTCAGACTGCAGGTAAAGCATTTCTCATAAATCTGCCAAAAAGTATTCTCAGAAACCAAGGACAAGCAGACAGTAGTGTTTTGCTATAAATATCAATATCAAAGAGAGGCCAGGAAGCAGAAAATCTATATGAAACTCATGCATTTCATAGCACTTTTCACAAAACTTTTCTAGGTGATTTTTTACTCTTCCATTTCCTAAAATAATCTGTTCCTTTCAATGGGAAAAAAATGAAAATAAAGATGAGTAAACAGGTGACAAGGGGATATCACTCAGACAGCTGACAGGAAAAACAATTCCTTAGGCAAGGTGACCACTAACTTTTGTTTTACAGCAAAAATAAATGTCAACATCAATAAGTATACCAAGAATAAACTTCAGTATTGAAATAGAACTATGAAGAAAATGCGTTTAAAATTTTTGTGAGCACCAATAAATCCTCAGACAAGTTAATAATGGAGCAACCTTTAAAAACTCCAAATAAATAGAAAATGTACTTGTTCCACAAAAATAGTTCTCTAGATGTCTTTTAAAGCATTAGCAACAATGTAATTTTAAAAAATATTGCACTTCACAGCATATTTACTTGTAAACAATAATTTTTTTATTATGCTTAATTATGCTGATACATATTAGCAGATTACATGACTCATTGAGCAAACTGATGTTTATACTGTCCAAACAAAAAGAGTCATTGCAAACACAAGAGCATCCTCTTCTGCAGAAACCAGTTCTATTATTTCTATTTTCTATTATTTGGTTCATTATGACAAAATAATCATAACAAGATATAAGAGAGGAGCTCTTTTTCCAGCAGTCCACAAGCACCAGTGAGTCAAATGTGAAGGATTTCAGCCTAATTCTTACTCCACTGTAGAAGAACTTACAAATGTCAGATGCTCAGAGCCAGGAGAAAGGCTTTATGTGTGTTCTCTCCCAAAGAGCTCAGACACGTTCATCTGCTCCCAAAGGACAGACAGATGGCAAACATCTTGCAGACAAGAGTAGTCTGTATTTCACATCCCATTAGTCATTTGATCAGCTAGATGGAATCAGAACAAGATTTCTGCCTGTGCCACTACTTTCAGATGGATGATCGAGCACCTCGGGAGCTTTGGGAGTGCCCTGTTTTTAACAGCAACAGAGTTCACCACTGGGATCTACCACAGACAGGTAAACACAGAACAGTTCTTAAAAATAAACCAGTTCTGGTGGAAGGGATTACTGGACACCTGAGCTTTTGACTCATAGGAGTAGTTTTTTAGAATTTCACACACAGTCCTTGCTTGAATGGACAGATACAATCAAAAGAAAGGTATTCCCTGACACAGACTATGGTTACTTCCATGCTGGCATCACTGTTTCTTCTCTATAAGAGCTGATTGCTCTACAGCAATCTGGATAAACTATTTATTTAATTACTGGCAGATGATCTTTAAACCCTCCCTTGTATTTTCTTTAAGGGGGAAGGAATGTATTTGAAACTTTCAGGTCTCAAAACAGCAGCAAATTTTTGTTAACCTTCTGAATTTTCTCCAGTTATATTTACTGCATTCACTGCATTTTCGTAATCACATTGTAAGAAGTGCTGCTGACAGAAAAGGCAGAGACCAGAAGACTCATTAGGTATTCTGAAGGTAAATCTCCAAACAAAGCACACCAATTTCAGAAATAGGTTTATATCCACTTAGAGTAAAAACTCATCATATTTAGGAGATCTGTTATAGAGGCACAAGATTTTAACAAAAGACATAATTTTTCTCCTCTACCAAAGTATACTTGGCCAAACCTGAAAAGTGCATCAGAAATACCATTGTGCACATATGCTCAACAGGTCCCAGAAGACCACTTCATGTGCTTCCCTCACTGTGCATTAACCTTAATTGAAGTTCAAAAGCTGATTACTGATGTTCCAAAGATGATTAAGATTAAGAAGTGAAAGCCCCAGATGTCTGTTTAGACAAAAGCAACCAAGAAAATTCTGGGTCGGTACCAGGGAACAACCTGCAAGAGAAGAATGAGAAGAGATGTGCCTTCATCTCTCCACACATGCTCCTGTATTTTTGTTACTCCTGTAAGGCACACACTAGATATTTTCTTTGCTACAGTCCTCTCAACAGGCTCATTCCAATTTATTATAAATGCAAAATGAAAAATGTAATTCCTTTTCCTCAAGGGATCTGAACTATGACATTCCAATAGTTTCCTAAGTCTCTGAAATCAGTTTGGGTTTTTTCTTCTAATTGTAAAAGATTTTGGGCTTTTGTTTTTATTTGGGTATGTTTTTCAAAGTAAAAGATCGATACAAAATTGGCAGAGATCACTGTCTTATGGAAATGAAGAATACAATATGTCATCATTACTTAAATATAATTTATCGG
>VYZP01033875.1:1165-12860 GCA_013400635.1 Hypocryptadius cinnamomeus
GTTTAAAGGGGTGTTTTTTAGCCTTAGTCCTTTTCTTTTTTTTTTTTTTTTTTTTTTTTTTTTTTTAAACATAGAATACCTGGGAATACAAGAGACAAAAAGACAAAAAATACAAGTCTTTCACAAGTGTCTGAAATCTTTGTCCCACCGATGGTGGGTTCAACCTGACCTCTTCAGCTCTTCAGAACTGCCAGGAGCTCAGAAACTCAAAATCCTTTGTTTTATTTTTGTACTTCTCTCTCATCAAAACTGGAAGATCTGATAACAAATCTACCCAGGGTGTCCTTTCAGCTTCCTGCTGCAGCTTTGCTTTTATGATGATGTTAGCAGGATATTTCATCATCCACCTCCTAAGAGCACCCCCTTCATGCCCATGCATTTCACTACAATTTTAAGAAAAAAGCAAAAGCTGTTTCGCTCTGCTTAGAACATAGAGGGACTACAAAAGCAGATATCATGTTTAAAATAAAGCCATCCTGTTCTCTTTCCCAGGAGGCAGTAACACTCTATTTTGCCATCTTAAGAAAGGAGTTGACCCCCCCTCCCAGAGATGCATATTGGGACTACCAGCCTCAAGTTCCCAGGGAGCAGTGACAGAGGTCTCCCAGTGGAGAGGTGCTGGATACAAACATTTAAAAACCTAATTTTGCAATAAGACCATGGGGAATTTTTGTTGGCTTGTTTTCCTGCTGATTGCTCTCTCTGCTTTCTTAATCATCAGTCTTTTCCAAGTTTTAATCCAATAATTGAAATGTTATTAAGACTTTCATTGGGCATTTTCTTGTAACAGATTGTCACGAGACTGTTGAAGAAATCATGCTCATTAAAATTTCCTTCCCCAAGCTTTCCACAGCATGTTTCTGATCATACTGTTGGACCACTGTGGAACCACTGATTTAATTTTGAGCTTCTACAGTAAAAATTAAGCTAGGAATGAGTTCCTATCTGTTTTGTTGGCTTAGCTGCTGGATTCTGTTTCCCTTCAAAAAACACTACATGTAGGGTTCTGAATCCTGGAGTTTCATTCTCAGTTGACCTCAAACATCCTTAGCTTGCCAGTGATGAATCTTATACTCTCATTTGGGTCCACTAACACAGATCCTTGAATCCTCACTTGGGCACTCAAGAATCAAAGATCATTTTGGGTTGGAAAGGGCCTTCAAAGATCATCTATAGTCCAACCCCCACAGCACTGGCAAGGACATCTTTAACTAAACCAGGTTACTCTTCCCCCCATCCAATCTAACCTTGAATATTCCCAATGATGAGGCATCTCCAGGTAGCCTGTTCCAACCTCTCACCACTCTCATTGTAAAGAACTTCTTTATGTCTGATCTAAATCTACTCACCTGTGTTAAAACTGTTACCCCTTTCTTTTATCACTACACGGCCTGGTAAAACATCTGTCCACATCTTTCTTATATGACCCCTTTAAGTATTGAAAGACTGCAGGAACTATCACATCTCCAGGCTGACCAATGCAAATTCTCTCTGCCTTTCTTCATAAGGGAGGTGTTGCATTCCTCTGATGATTTTTTGTGGCTCTCCCCTGGACCAATCCCAACAGTTCCATGGCTTTCTTCTGGTGAGGGCCCCGGAGTTGGTTGCCGTTATTCAGGCAGGGTCTCAGAAGAAGCCATAGGCATCTGGAGCTTCCAAGTAAGTCAGTATGCAGAAATAAAACCCCAAAACATAAAACTCTACCACAAAGGAAACAAGACTCTAGAATCATACAATCATATATCTATGGATAAATATATGTGTTTCACAGTTATGTTCCATCTATCTGAAAATTCCAGGTTTAGCCATTCTTAATGCTCATCCATCAGGTTGTGGGATGTTACCCAAATCAGTTGGATAACAAATGTAATTATTAAGATCTGTATTAGACAACAGTTTGTAAAAGCAGTTGTAATGTATAAATTAACCATATTTTGTGATTTTATAGGGAATCACCTTAAAATTGAAAACATGGTAGCAAAGTACTGCTGATTTTCAGTGTCACTCTTGCCCACACCACTCTTTTCCAAAGGGTTAAAAACGTAACCCCTCAAGCTGCATAAATATTCTCCTCTGTTATGACATGGCAATCTCTGTGAAGGGGAAGGTTATACCAGCACTGGGGTGACTGTGCAGGGGAGCTGTACCTGTTGTTTAAAATGTGCTGTGAGCTTGGTAATAGTTCAGCTGGGAGTGAGCAACCTGACAGAGGTGGTTTCAGTAGCCATGAGCCGAGGCTGTGTGGGGGAGGCCATGGAAGCTTCTGTCCATGGCGTGCCCAAGAGTCTGCAGGTGGGAGCCAATCCTGTTCCCACACTGGAGTAGGACACAAAGGTATCTCCTTTACATGCAAGGACAAGAACAAGCAGGGGCTGCTCACACCAAGCACCCTGAGAAACCTCCGTGTAAGCAATGATTTATGTTGCAGAGGCTGCTGCATTACTCCCAGCTGATTACTCTTGTGTGCACACACAGTCTGACTCAAGCAAACACTTCCTTCAAATTCAATAAGTGTTTGGACAATGCTCTCAGACACGTGATGTGATTCTGCATGTCCAGAGCCAGCAGTTTGATTTGATGGTCATTGTGGGTCCCTTCAATTCAGCATATTCTGTGATTCTATGAACCACTGAGGTGATTTGGCACATCAAATACAAAGTATAAATGAACAATTAAAATGTAACTCTCTGACTAGTAGTTTCCCCATGTAAACTGTACACGGGTTTCAAAATATATTATCAGTGAAAGCTTGTAAATATTTCCATGTGCATTTTGGTTCAGTACTGATCAAGGAAGTGAGTGTGGCTTTTGTGACAGACTGAAAACACAGGCAAGTGCTGTGAAAGCACCTCCACAGTTATCACAGGAGTTAGTCTAATGCATTTTAAGGGGATTTAAACCTTAATTTGTCACCTTCTAGTAAAAGAAAAAACTGCAGGTAAATCTGTGGGTTCCTTTGATATTGCATCAGATTATGAACCCGTATAAAACCAATCTATTCCTTCAAATCTTTATGGACACGCCCCTATTTACTGAAGAGTTTGTGGTCTTTATCCTAGACCCTTCATGGCAACTAAGGTCTTTCTGTGATAAATAGAGAAAAGATGCATCTCTGTGGTATTATTGTTTTCCTCCCTTGTCATCCACCTCTGGTGAGCGAGGAGAAGGTGGAAAAAAGGTGGGGCTCTGGCTCACCACCCACTCTGCTGGAAAGGTAAACTGTGCCAACAGGCTGGACAACAAGCAAGTGCTGATCCAGTCACCAGCTGCTGCCAGCAGAGCTCTTGCCATGTCGGCAGAGGAGGAACCAAGCAGAGATCTTGTCATCACAGTTTGTTTTCTGGGCGGTCCCTGAAGCCACACAGTAGTGCACCACCCTGAGTAGCAAATTCACAGGAAGTCTTGAAATGTTCCTCATTTGCAACTGTGAACATTAAGAATGTATTCTCTCTATTTTTAAGTTAGAAGTGCTCCATATTTATTTCTCCTAAGGACATCTGATGAGCTACTTTTGTATTCTTAATGCCTTGAACCTGAGGTAATTCTCATGCTGTACATATTATGGATACCTGCAGCTGACTCACCTGAAAAAAATTGAGTGTAGTTCCATTTTAATGATGTAATAATTTATACCGCACCCCTAGACTGAGACTACAGCATAAGGAGAGCTGCCAAGCCAAGAGAAGACAGAGAAATAAAAAATCCAAAGGTTCATCAACCACACCATGTCAGGTACAGGGTGTTTAAATGGTGTTTAAAGAATGTGGCAGACTTTTTACCTTCATGTCATCTTTTAGGGGACAGTAAACAGCAGACTCTTGGGAAGATTCACAAAGCACCAGTACAACCGGCCAGAGGCAGAATTACAACATGATTAACTTCCCATTCAAAAGAAAGAAGGAAACAAATGAGAGAAGAAAAGTTCTGTAGAACAGACAGTCATTACTTGCCTGTGTTTGCAAGTGATATGAAAGATTGGGTAAATGCAGTTGAAATCAGTAGAAAACCTCTCAATATCAGTTGGCTTTGGATCATTACAGTGATGTTGTTCAGATACTTTATACTTCCTCCACCCCTCTTTGACTCTCCAATCCCTTCCTTGATAATTCAAGACAGTTTTTCTGGTTTCTAATTCTGTGTATTGCTCACAGGAGCAGCGTGAGGAAGGTGACCGCAACCCTTCATAAAGAGAGAAGCCCTGTCTTGTCACTGCATAACCACATCAGTTCAGTGACACCGTGGTGAAACAACTGTGTACTTCATCTCAGACCAAGACCTCCTGGATTTAAACCACCAGACATCTTTGGAAGATACCCTTTTCTATTCTTTAGCCATACCTAGCTAACCCCAATCTTCTGGAAAAAGACATAAGCAGCAGGATTCGTCTCAAGGTATGCAAGCAAAAAGAAAAGTATTATTGTTTTGTCACATATTGGTATTAAGGTGTAAAGTTTATTAAATCTACAACAGGAGAATTAAGAAGACTTTGCTGGCCTCAGAGGGTCAGGTGATGGAAAAGTCACCCTTTGCACCACTGATCATATCATGACATGATGGTGACTAGAAAAATTGTATTGTACATGATGTCAATCTAAATAAGCTCACAGTGTAAGGAGGTAAGTTATTTTTTCATTTACCCCATCGTGCTTGTAACCTAAGTCTGAATAAGGCTTTATGTATGCCAGAGTTCATCTGCCTTTTCTTCTTCCTTTCCTGACAATAGCATCTGTTAAGGTGCATCATTCTTTCAGGGCTATGAGTCTCATATTAATACAATTTAGTGATTTCAGCAGGTTCATGAGGTCTGTATTTGGGGTAGGAATGAGTAAAAGGTAGGCCTTTGAGAGTGCATGTAGTAATTCAACAGGATTAAGCTATTCAAGTTCTGTTCAGTTTATGGAGAATTGTAGAGATTATATGATATGTCAAAGATCTTTTTTTTTCCTAAAGAATTAAGGAATTTGGCGATATAATATTGGTGAGCTTTCTTTTTAAATCTTTGTGTGCTTTGAATTGTTGAACTAAAGCAGTCACAAATTAGGTAACTCAGTAGAAACAGCAGTAGCACCAAGGCTGCTACTTTTGTAACTTTACATGAGTACATATGTATTTGTCTTTTTCTATAGTGTATTAGTTGTGACTTAAACACAGAACCAAAACCTGTTTTCATTTATGTTGCTATCAATCAGGATTAACTGAAAGGTGCATCAGAGGATGCAAGTGTGAAATGAGTATTATGTATGTAACTATGAAATTCTATAAAATCTGTGTTGTAATTTATCCATTCTAAAACTTGAAAATGAAACCTTGAGATACCACAACCTCCTAACCATGGAGGAACCCAAATTTCAGTGAATTATTTTCCTGCAAAAAATATTTAAATATAGTAGAAGTTTAACCCAGTCTGTGAGCTAAAAGATAGTTATGGACAATGTTAATAAAGCTTCTCTCATACAATGTTAAATATTTATATGGAGGACTGTGAGTGTATATAATTATTCTGATTATAGCATGACTATATTTTTTTTACCTCAAAATGGTAATGGCCTTCTTGAACTAGAAACCCTGGTACTGAGTATTCACTACAGACACAGTTCATGAGAATTGTCTTCTAAGGGCATTTGAGACTCACTTACCCCAAGAATGACTTCAGGAGTTAGTAGCTGAAGCCCCAGCTGACAGTCAGGGTTTCAAAGGCAGCAGTTGCTCCTCACTGCTATCACTCCCAGCTCCAACCATGCTGCTGGCTGGAGAGCTGGGTGTGATGCATGGGAGGGGTGCAGGCTGCTTGCAGTGGAGAACACGTGATGTTGTGTATGCAGTGTGCTGCACAGGAAACACTAGGAATGTGCCACATCCATAGCTTACAGAGAGGAATCTTCTGTTCTATTGTGTCACTAGACCATGCACGGAGAGTCCCTTCTGCATTCTTCTTCTCAATCCTGCCCGACTCTACAAAAGCTTCGCCTGTCTGTACCCCACTAACTGGAAAAGCATCAGTCAAGTGATGTGTTACAACTTCACACCACTTCCAAATGAACTGTTTCAGATCTGTGGAAAATTATTTACACAGGAGGCTCATAAAGTTTCCCTTTCTGACAGTTCTGCTGGACCGGGTGGCCCAAGACCTTTACTTCGGTTTCACAAAAATACTGAATGAGAGGGTAATTCTAAGAGCATAAATTACTTGCATTACAGGAAAAGGTAAAGATTAAGTGAATTTTAGTGGCATGAGCATCTGTGAGACAGTGAGTCGCATCTCTGAAATGCTACTTTCACAAATTCAGACTCTCTTTGGCATGGCAAACAAAGAGCAAAAAACCTCCCAGAGAGAAATGGCTGTAGGAGGGTCACTCTGACCAGCAGGCCAAGCAAGATTACCCAGCTCAGTACAGTGAAGATAATTTTACATAAATTACCTAGTGTTTTGATTCAAGTTTGTTTTGTTAGGTAGATAAGATTTCCAAAAGGCTTTTTTCAGTCACACAATATGACATGGTGTTGAAAAATTGATTTTGGATTTTCTCTGGATAGTACTATTGCCTTCTCTGACACTGTTTGGAGAAGTATGTTCTTACTGTACAGATGAGTATGGGTCATGCCACTATTAATTTTAGGAAGCATCTATCATGTTGCCTAGGAAGGTTCTCACCCCAGCTGGGCCCAAGAACATGAGCTTTGGCCCACTGGGTCTGTCCCAGTAATTATGCTTTCATTAATGTCAATTCATTTGTAGACTAGGCCTCGGGTTTCAGATCTTGAATAAAAGTTCACATAAGAGGAATAGTAGAAAAAAGAAATTGAAGGCTACTTGCCTAAAACATATACAACAAAATAGTACGGAGAGCAAATGTTGGGGGAAAAAAGAATACATGGAAGAATAAGCATGAAATCAATACCAGATCTTTAAAACAAAATCCCCAAAGTTCTATGGTTCTTACACTCAAGACTGCATCAGTATTATAGAGTTTAGCTTCAGTCTAGGTTATGTGGTTGTCTGCTGTGTCCACTTTTAGTCACATTTAAAATAACCCAATTCTTATGTTCTGATGGCTGTTTAATGTCCTTTAATGCATTGTTCACAGAAATTTCACTTGCTCTATTCACATCGTGGGTTTAAACCATTTCCCCATCTCTTTTAATGTACATCACGTTCCCGCCCTGCATATGTGTTCTGAAAAATTCTCTTAGGCAAAAGGACCCTCCCTTTCCAGAGTATTTTTGCATGGCATGATGGTGCCCAATCTGCCCTGCGGCTCCTGATTGTTGGTGCTGGGCCAGGACTGCATCACACACCCTCTCGTCTCCAGTGCTGCTTCAGCCCTCTCTCCACCACTTTCCAGATCACACCACAGTTTTAAATCATGAGTGAATGGTCAAGCAGGGGTTTCTTCAGCAGCCTTTTCCACGCAGGGGGTGGGCAAGAGCCTCTAGTTTTCTTCACCACACTCACGACACCTTTTTCTAGGTCTTAATGCTAAAAACCCACTAAACTCTTCTCTGACTTCAGTAAGTTTTGGGAGATAAAAGGAAAAAATCTCTGAAGGGATCTGTCTTTCAAAACAGAATGGGTTGAGAGATGGCAAGACAAAGGACCTTCAGTATTTCTACATAAACAGATGACAATTACAGACAATTACCCAATAATTCAGAAATAGCATAAACAACCCCAGCAAAAGCTACAAAAACCCTTATCTATATCCATGTGCTCTTTCAGATGGCTTGTCACGTTTTTGTATGATTAGCATCTTTTTTGGTTCTTTCTTTGTGATCCTCAATTGACATCACAGACATTTTACACATAAGTTTCTCAAAGATGAAGAAAACCAAAACCACTGTTCCAAAACCCCCAGGTTGTCCAGGGCAGGAACTATCTTTGCTCTCTTGCAGATGCCATGCAAACGCAGTTTGGCACTGAGTCTCAAAGGAGGCTTCTCAGCACCACACAAGAAGAAGAACAAAAGATGAAGCAGAAACTTATTGGCAATTTTCTATGTGACCCAGGGCAGATCCAAGCACCCTTGTTTCTTGTTCCCCCTTGAATGCCCCACTTATCAAGACATGGTGCCTTTCTGAAGCAAATTCAGCCTCTTCAGTGGTATTTGAGAATTTTTTAGGCTGTTATGGACCAATGACACAATATTTGTTCAAAACTAGTAAATGTTTTTATTTGTTATTTTGACTCATTCCTGTAAAATGCATATAATTTGCTCTCAGTTATTTTAGGTTCCTAACAAAAAAAACAGGACATGTAGGGCCAACTCCCAAAACAAATTTCTGAAGAATGGGTGCTCTGGGACTTAAGGAAAAGGCCTAGCAAGCCCTGAAAATCTAAATTCCTGTCTCTTTTTTCCTTTTCACTATGGATAGCAAAATTTTGTGAGCTTGAGGCTACACAACTCCAATTGCTATAATTACATAGCCAGTTATTTTACAATTGTACAGTAAGTTAACTCTCTTACAGGGACTAATGTTTAAATTGCAACTTCTAGATTGCTTAAAACGGGAAAAATACTTACGTGGTTAAAAAAGTTTGCTATTAACTGAACCTAACCACAATAACTAACTTCTATTCGCAATTTCTTCCTGCTGTAAATTTGAGGTTGTTATTTTTTGCTTTCGTTTTTAGGCTTAGACCTGTTTTCTGATTCTATTACGGTCCTCAAACAGCTAAATCATAAGAAGAGATTATGTGTTGGACTAGAGAAAAGGCTTGGTTAACTGGTGCATACTAGCTAATGCTGATCTAATTTTAAGCTCTTTTTGCTATATAAACAAATTCTTTGGTATTAGACTTGTCTTACTAGATTCCTTACGTGTTCAGTTACGTTTATACTACAAACTCAAATTCCTGAAATATTGCAGGCCAGTTTTAGTAGAAGAAAAATGTAGCCTTAAACGGTTGATTCAGTAATACTACTAGCAGTGAAGCTGAAGAAAAATAGGAATAAGGTTTTGAAAACTCTACAAAGGCATAAATGTGAAATTGCACTGATGAATAATTGATTTTTATTTTTTATTTGAAAAGGCCTAAACTATTTTACAACAAGGATTCTGTCATCCAAGTGAATTGATTCCCTTATTGCAGAAAATATATTGAAGAGGCCTATCAAAACAGAGATGAAGCTCTACAAACAGGAAAGGGTTAAACAAATTGGGAGAGCTGAACATGCCAATCTCACAAATTTATGACATTGGCAAATATTCATATAGCCCCTCTCCAAACTAATGCCCTTTGCCTAAACAAAGGAGCACAGCACCCCGATTGTGGGGATTACAATGCACACTAGAAATAGCCCCTTTGCCCTTTTTAAGAGGGACACACAGTGCCAAGCAGCCTAAAGCAAATCAGATTCCCATGTTGCATCACACAGTGTACTCCTCACATTTCACTCACCTTTCCATCAGATATATGTAACTAAAGAATGGGGGACATGGCACTTGGCCCCACTGGTGCTCTGGAGATGCAAGATCACAAGTTTGGTAATTAATAAGCTTTCATTCTTTTGATATGCTGTACAAAAAGAAGGGAACATACAAAGCAAATTCTAGTTTGATGTTTTGTACTTTACACCCCTGCTCAGGTATAAAAGGTTAGAAGTTACAGCTGAGGCAAGGGAAGTTCTTTTGGTGTAGTTTGTTAATGATGCAGTTGGGGAAACATTTGGGTATTTCTGCAGAGGTTTTTGTGCCTGTGCAGCTTTAGTAACTGTTCTAGAATAGGGAGGAGTTCATTAAGATTTAGGAGTAAAAACAGGAGATGAAAAATGACTGAACAGATGATGAACAGAGCTGTGAAATCAAGTTCCCATGATTTAATAGATGACCATTCATTCCCGGAGCTATGGAAACTGACAGCGTGCAGTGACTGAACCAATCCACATGCATAATAAAGTATGTAGCCTAGCCTATTTATTTTCATAAAGGTGCAAATTAAGATCATGCATGTGGCTCATTACTGTGGCATGTGGCTCAGATGACCAGGGTAATTACTGAACTGCGGTGACTCAGTCAACTTCTACCCATGGTAACAGGGAAATTAGAGATCGATGTTTTGCTTCTGCAAATTTGTGGTTTTGTTTCTCTACATACAGCTAGGACAGGCAGCTGCCACCTATAGGTACTGCACATGTGGGCTTGGAGAGAAGGGAATGAAAGCCAGCATTCTTAAATGTCTGCTGAGGATATGGGAATTAAGGGGAGATGTGAGGTTGTCAAAGTGATAGAAGATAAAGTTAAGGATGACTATAGCACAAGAAGTGTTATGTTATACATTGGGGTAAATACATAGAAACTGGTATTTTGATCATAATGCAAAAGCCTTGGTAGACAAAGGTGGGCATTTACGTGATCTTCCAGTCATGTAGTACAGAAAATATGAACATGTCTTTCACTCCTCTGTTACTTGCAAATTAATCCAATGTCCAAATGTTTCAAAGCATTTTCAATCGGCCTGGGATGGGGTCTTCTTGCATATGGCAATGCCACCAGTCACATGCAGCTTCTGACCCCTATTTGCCAAGTCTTGCTTACTGAGGAAGCAACTCTCACTTTTGGAGCCAGAGAAGCCGCTTGCATCTACTCTGTGTGGTTACTGAGCTGGGCAAGACACTATCTGATGGGCAGACTATGCAGAAATATGAGTTCAAAACTGAAGGGATAGAAGGGTTTGGGGAAAGGGTGCCATTAAGCAGAACCTGTGCGACTATCACCAAGGCAGCCAGGTAAAACGCCAGGTAAGGCAGCAGCTCAGTTCCTCTTTCGAGTCTCTAACTGTAACTTCACTCAGCCTGCTTGCTCCTGTCTCCTGGGCCCAGTGTTTGCTGCTGCCCTGACCTGTCTCTGTTATCCTCCCACCATGGCCGGGAAAGCAAGATGACACAAATGGAGAGGAGCAGAGAAACTCTTGAAATACCTGGAGAAGCCAGGCTGCCCAACGTCGGGCGTGCCGGGCTGAGGACACACACAACAGTAGTGCCAGCCAGACTTCCCCGCCTCCAGCCTGGTTTTGCTTTTGCTACAGGTGTAGCAGTCGATATTCCGGGGAAAAGGCGTGAGGAGGGATATTCCTGAAAGAATACACACAAATTTTAACGCGATGCCCACGTTTCCGCGAAGACTGTGCCGTTGCGCGCCCCGCACCGCCCGGGGAGTGGGATTGCCTT
Organism: Hypocryptadius cinnamomeus; assembly: GCA_013400635.1. Classification (NCBI taxonomy): domain Eukaryota; kingdom Metazoa; phylum Chordata; class Aves; order Passeriformes; family Zosteropidae; genus Hypocryptadius; species Hypocryptadius cinnamomeus. The sequence goes on from VYZP01033875.1 coordinate 12,331, forward strand.
TTCCGTGCTGGGCTCGTTCCGCAAGAGGAAAACCCGAGGAGAAGCCTGCCTTGCCGTGCCACAGCCCTCCAGCCCCTCTCCCTGACCACAGCCGCTGCTAATTTTAAAAGTTGTTCGTGCCGCCTCCGAGAGAAGAAAAAACATGTCCCTGAATGAACAGAGGTGACGAGAAACAGGCCTTAGGTGGCAGAGCCAGGTCAGGGTGTGAGGCTGAGGAAAAGCCTCCTCTCCCCGCGAGGCTCAGTCTCGGGTACACTCGCCTGACAAGTACTGGGTTTGCCAAGTTCGTGGCAAAAGAGACAGAGGAGGGTCATGGGAGCTGCTGGCGCTGTCGGTTTGTCGCTCCTCTCCCCCGCCTGTTACCCCATCCGCTCCTCTCCCACGCCGTGGCGTGGGCGGCGTGGGCGGCCGCCCTGGCATTGTCCGCGGGGGCGACCGCCGTGTTTGCTTTTGTGCCGGGCAGTCTCATGGAAACCGGCTCGCAGCGCCCCCGCGCTCCCGCGCTGCCCGGGCAGCGGCCGGCCGAGCCC
>VYZP01033875.1:13200-24871 GCA_013400635.1 Hypocryptadius cinnamomeus
GGGCCGCGGCGGGGCTCGGGGCGGACCCGTCCGGCGGAGGGTCCGGGGAGCCCCCGCGGCCGCAGAGGTTCTCACCCATAAGCCCGTCTGCCCCAGCGCTAGGACGCAGCTGCCAAAAGTCTTTGAAAGGTTTATTCAGCCGTCCCAGACGTGGGTCTCAGCCCCACCGCACGGCCGCGTCAGAGGAAGGAAGAGCACTGCCAACCGCGAATTAAAAGTGCCCAAAATTGTCCGAGGTTGGTGGGAGACCGCGGTGACTATTCCCAATGCCTCCTGCCTTTGGTGACAGGCACCGCTCTCGCAGCACTATCGCTAAGCAGCGGTCAGCCCGAGTGCAGACCGCGGGAAGGTTAGGGGTTTTTCAAGAGAACAGACAAGTAGAAGATATGCCAGCAGTGGAATTTATTAGTCCGTTAATTAAACGATGAGAGCAGCAGCACGATGAGGTCCTAAGTGATCTCTTTTGTCAGAGCAAAAGCTGGGCAAGTTTTAAGAGCTGCGCTGTCTGCTCGCTGCAATTTACTGCTCTACTTCACACCGTACAGGCTGAAACAGACTGTGATTGCTTCAGCAGCGTTTTTATTTTTAGTTCTAATGTTTATATCATAAATTTATTTTCAACAAAGTAGGAAATAGCTCTAAAGTACGTGCTAGTGAGCTACAGAAGTTTTGTTCAGTTTCGTTTCCTTAGTTTGTGTTCAATAGGGAACCTTGCAGCGTACACAAAAAGTAGTATAGGGAGCAATGAGTGAAGAAAAGATGCCATTGCTAGTGCTGTGGTAATGAAACAATGTGTGCCATGTTTCTTTGACTTGTAGAGTATGATATAGCTTGCTGCTCTTTTTGTAAATAAAATGCTTAATTCCAGCTGAAATTGAGCCTGTTTGATCATGACCTTTTAGGCTAACCTTCCAGGAAGAGTGGTAGATGTAAGGTGCCTCCCCTGTCTGTATTTAGTTGATGTAACAGTATAGCTGCTTTCTAAAATCCTGATGAAGAGGAGACCTATGGTGCCAATTTACATGTGGCTTTGGAGAGTAATTCAGACGCAGTGCTGACTAAAAATTTGTCTTGATTGCTAGGTATCCAAAGATTCATTAAAAAAATTAATTTGCAATGGGAATGCATGTCATTGGTGCATCTCAGAGAGGACCACTGGGGCCTGGGGGCATTTCTGAATAAAACTCCTGAATCCTTTTGTAACCAGTTTCATCTGTGTGTACTTGTCCACAGCCAGATTCAGAAATCACATGCATGAACAGAAGTTACAGTAACTGCATTAATTTCAGTCATATTGCTCCTGACATGGCTCAAGAAGATGAATCCAATGGTAGGGTGCAGATGCACTTGTGATATTGTATAACAAAGTGTGTGGGTGCTAATCTGCTCATGTGGAAGCTGATGGCAACACTGTCATGTGCACCAAGAGGTGACTGCCTGTTTTATCTGAGCTCACTTCAGCCTTGAATTACTTTGTGTTGCCTTTCTTGCAAGACAGACTTTCCCAGCCTGGATGTGTCTGTGCTGTTAGCAGGGGACTTCACTGAATGGTTCATAATACCCTCAGTTGCTATCATCCATAGTGGACACTGGTGGATGTTTGATCCCTAATCAGATTTTACTCGCTCAGTGATGAAATCTGTTAGGGTCAGGAAAGTGCAGCAAGAGCACAGCTTTGTCCTTTTTGGTTTCCATATGAATCCAGACATGAACTGCATCTGTGGAGTGTGGCTGAGGACCTCTGGCTGTTAAGGCTATTGTGACAGAAATACCCTCCTTTCATGGCAGAAGATGTGCTGTACATGTTTCTAGCTTATTGATTGGCTTAGCTTGCAGTTATGAAAGGCAAGTTAAAATGAACATAGCTTCAAAATTTTTAACAAAATTTAGGCAGAGCTGTTTTGTCTCTATGTAAATCATTAACAGCAATATTATGACCATCCCTTGTTAAACAGTGAACAAATTTAATGTATCATTTTGTGCAGGGTAGAGCAGCTCTGCTGTGTGCTTACACAGATAAATTGATTATGTGTGTTCCATGGCACAGTTCCTTGAGAATTACACATTTAAATGAAGGATACTGTGAGGTTTTTGTTTTTTGGGTTGTTGTTTTTGTTTTAAATGGCAAAGGAAAAACTGCAATTTGTGCTGGTGTTGCAGGGATTTTTCCAATTTTTCAGTTTCAAAAAAATTGCATATTTCAGACCAATAATTTTATTATTACTGATTGCTAGGCATAAGTTTTTTAGAAGCTTTACCAAGTACATAATGCTTTATGTAATGAACATTTATTTTGGTTTACAAAAGTGAATTCAAGACAATCAGTAGCAGAAGTAGAAATGACAATTTACTCTGTGATTATGCAATGGATACTAAAAGACAAATACACTTCTTTAGTATCTTTCTGTTAGTATCTGCCCTTGTTTCATTAGGGAGAACAGAGAGAATCTTCTCTGGGTGTTTCAGCTGGTTTCTTTTTTGACCATAATTTGGCATAACAGACATACACTGGTCATAAATGGCACTGCATGCTCGAGGATCCATTCTGTTCTGCTCTGTTAGGAGCCCTGCAAAGAGCAGAGCATCTTCCCTGGCCACTGAAGGCATCTCCATCTCCCACAGAAGCCAGTAGTTTATGGATCCATCTTCATGCCTGTGTCTGAGCACAGAAGAGCTTCCTTTGGAGTCTGGCAAATGTGGGGAAAGCCTCTGTATTCAATTGGATGTATGAGTGCTTTCTTTAAGTAGGACCTTTATTTTCTGTGCTTCAACTTGCTTTGCTATCTCACAGGGCCTTATGGTACTAAAAAATACAGGCACATCTTAGCATACCTACTTTAAAGTGACTTCCCTGCTGGATTGAAGTGTCCCTGGAAGTCAGATATGGATGTGGAACATCAGTAATGTTTACATGCAGAACCAGGGAAAGAAAACCCCCAGCTACAGAGCAAGTTGCACATCTCAACTTGTTGAAACTTTTTCTTACTATTTTATAACTACTACACATAGGTGAGCATGTTACTTTGTGAAACTCCACAACCAGCTTTAAAAAAAAAAAAATTGTGTTTAGGGTTTTATTTTCTTGTCTAGGAAAACCTGTGCACTGTTGTGCACAGAACATCTATTTGTCTGTGTTGCCCTAGTTATATCTTACTCTAGCTCATCTCAAGGTGTTGCACAATTTAGGGTAAAAAGAAACAACATGTAATTAGTTTTTAATTGGAAAACTGAGCAATTTGTATATGTTTTCTATGTTTTGTATTTATCTGAGATTTCTGTGTAATGTGCAAAGTGGTGGATGGCAAAGGGCAATGACTGCAACCAGAAATGTAGAATAGCAGTGTGGTAAAATCGCAGAGTGGTTTGGGTTGAAAGGAACCATAAAGATCATCTCATTCCAGCTCTCTTGCCATAGGCAGGGACACCTTCCACTAGAGCAGGTTGTTCAAAGTCCCATCCAGTTTGGCCTTGAACACTGACAGGGATGGGATATGCACAGCTTCTCTGGGCAACCTGTTCCACTGTCTCACCACATGGTAAAAAATTTCTTCCTAATATCTCATCTACACCTCCTTTCTTTTAGCTTAAAGCCATTCCCTCTTCTTCTATCCCTGCATGGTAGCAACTTTCAAGATTGCTGCCTTGACCAGCAGCAAAACTGACAGTTGTGCTTTTGGCATTGGCCTTCACATTGTTTTATTATTTGTATCTGTACCACTCCTGCAGAATTCGGTCGATTCACTTCAATGCACTTCTTATGTGTCCACCTGAGACAGGGAGCTTCCCTGTGATGCATTTTCCTGGCACCACAGTCAACATTAACCCTGTCTTCCTCTCAGTCTGGGCCCAAAGTATTTCTTTCTGTGTCAGTGGAGATACATCACATTAAATAAAACTCTGGTAGTAATGGCAGAAAAATTGTGCTTGCTGTTGCATAGAATGAAACAGGGTAATTTTTTCTGTGTTTGGCACCTCCATATGAATGTAACTGTTGAGCTAATATACTGTAACAGATTTGTATTTTCAGTCATGACTAATATCTCAGGATTGCTGAAGATAAGGATACTAATTGTAAGAGTAAGCCAAATGGCGAGATAAATGCAATGCAATCCAGTCTTGACAGCTGTTCTTTCTGAAGTTCAAATTCCTATTTCTCATATCTTATTTTTCCTTATTTTTTCCCTTTTTCCTTTCTTTCAGAATCTGCCAGAGTAGAGAACGAAGGTGTTATAAAATGTCTTTCATTTCTGTACTGTGTAGAATATTCAGGATTTGTTTTGATTTTTTCCCATCTCCCAGTTGTCCCTCATTATTTTGTGTCTATGGAATCTTTTATATTTTTTCATCTTGCTATTGTATGCCACTCCTGCCACTGTTAGATGAAACTGAACCTTCTCTTTCTTACTGTCATCTTAGTTGTTGTTCATGTTCTCTCCCTTTTAATTTCAGATTAATTTTTCTTCAGGTTTTGCTCCTGTAAATTTACGTCTTGGTCAAATTGCTAGTCTTCATGGAAACATTTCAATGCTCTGCAGGAACATTTTGATAGGACAGATTTTACTTACTACCCCTTCTGGGCTGGCTACACCAGAAGCAGTCAATTTCAGGAAGCTGCACTGGAGAAGGGAGTGTTAATTACAGTTTCAAGTGCTCTCATGGGTACACTTTCAGAAGATGCTGACACTTAAAGAAAAACAATTTCCAAAATATTTATATTGAGGTCAGTTGAATAAATACATGGCTGCTTTGTGTGTAGTTAATCTTGCTGCAGAAGTGGTATATTTCTTTTTGCCAAGTAATTCAGATCCCAATGCATGCTTATGGATAGAATGAAAGAAATTTTTTTTCCCTTCAAAGGAATGAGAGTTCTCTTGAATACGTGTATTTATTCTTAATCATCTGTCCTCATGTAGACTTCTGTTGTCACGGACTTGAATTATCTCACAAGCATTTATGAAGGCTTCCTGACAATATTTATTTGGCTTAAAGAAATACATGTAGAAGACTCCATATTATTTATATAGGCAGAAGTGTGAACACATTTACATGACCAGCTCCAAAAGCAGCCAGGAGGCCTGTGACAGAGTTAGGGAAGTACCTCACTTCTCCTGAATGGCAATTCAGTGCCTTAACAAGTGTTCCCCTGTGTCTGGGCTTTAACTACTCTATTAGCATCAGCAAACACTTGATTTTCTGGCAACGACTGTGTTCTGTATACTGCAGCTTTTTGTGTTGCTCTGGCATTGTGATTTCCATGAAAATTGACAGTTTTCACACTTTAATGCTGCTTCTAAGAGAATGACGGGCCTTTAGAAATTTTTTTTTTCCATAGCGGGTTAATCCAGTTTATGCATGAGGAACTGGGAATTGGAAAAGACTTACAATCCATATTTCCAGCTAAAATTATGATTTAAGGATCGTTTAGAAATGGCTGCATTTCCAGGTCATGGAAATTGCAACCCTTATTAAGGTATGAATCCTCTTAATATAGAGAGTGTTTCCAGAGCTGTGAGTTTCCCAGTGAGCCAGGCTTCTTATCATTAAATAACTGATGCTGGGAATAGTATATTGTTGTCATAGTTTCAGCATGAGAGGGTCAGTGATGAAGCAGGGATTGGACCTGTGCTAAGGAGCAAGTCACAAAGCTGTGTGGCACGGCTGGGCTGTGAGGGCACTGATGCACAGCATCTCATACCCACTTTAGTCCCCTCATACCAGAAACCGTATCTTTTCAGTTTTATTAATCCCTCAGCTAATAAGCTTGCCTCAGGTGCTGTGCATTTGTGCAGAGGAGTTGTGATAACCAGAGGAAGGGGGGAAAAATGGATTTGGGGTGGTTTTTTTATGTTCTTTTGTTCTTACTATAGCTTCCATATTCAGAGTGTTTATGGGACCATAAAATTAATTTCTTATTCCTGTAAACTCAACATTATATTTGTATGTTATGCTGTGTTTTGTGTGTTCCTTGCCATGTGTTGTATGGAAGAGAGTTGTCAGTCTTCTGTACAGTTTCAGTGATGAAACGTGAGTTGCAAAGCTTTCTCTAGTAGTCAAAAAATTATGCAACCTGGGTACACTATTTTTTGGACATGGTGAGAATCATTAAACAGGTAGGAAAGGTGGAAATGACTTGGTGCAGTCTGGCCTGAGGTACTTGCAGATGTGCAGTAGACAGACTTCATTTTGGGTTTGGTTCTGTGTTCTCTAGTGTCTTGTTTTTATTAAATGTGGTTGACCTGTGCATAAGTATTCAAGGCTGGTCTGTGAGCTTTTCTGCCTCTTCCTCTCTCAGTGTTGCTGTGGCATATGCAAAGTGGAACAGCTCAGTAAAGTGTGATGGAGAATCCCCCACCTAAGTAATCATCAACCAGGTAATTAGGGAAGTCTTCTACAGGAAGCCCAGGTTCAAGGATCTGCTTGACAAAGGAAGGGCTGAGGATTAAACTTGCAGTAACTTTTATTACACCAAATTGCTAGGACCACCCTGCACCTGGAGTCCTCCTTTGTCCTTTGAGTGAGAAGCCAGACAGATGTGAGCCTCAGTATTCCTGAAGCCATTGTGTTGTAGTTGGTGCTTCTGTAGCAAGCTCTTACTAGTGACTCAAAGGCTAGAGAAAATATGGTCTTCCTGAGCTGCACTGGTGTTGTGGTGCTAAAACAGTGAAAACTTCCTTTGTTCAAAAAAATAAATAGGTAACATGCAAAATCATCCCCCTGACATGGAGCTTGAGCAAGAAAATTATGTTTTTTATTATCAGTGTTCTAAATATAGCCATACTGTAAGGTTCCAACAGTAAGTACCAATCCAAAAGTACTTAATCAGATAAGTGTTACTTTATGTTTTCACCAAGAGTGACAAACAGTCAGTGTGATTCTCTGTTTGCTGTGCCTACTTTCCTTTCCTGTGTGTTAGGCTCTATTTATATAAATGCATGCTGATCTCATTGACTGTTACTGGGGTGTTATTTGTTACTGGGGTGTTATTATGAAGTGAAGCTAAAACTGTTGGTTTTCAGTAAACAAGGGTTAATGACATTGGTTTTTTTTGAAGCCCACACAAACAGATTTAAAATGGATAACATTAATGGTTGATGAGATGCTTTCTGAATTTTCAAATGTTGTTTCAATAAACATTCTTGTTACCATTCATAGTAAGATGATATAAAACCTCTTTATATGACTGCTTTTTGGTAATATTTCAGTGGCTTGGTTAAACTAAGGAACAGTAAAATTCAAGAGCCTGAGTACAAACGCACCATTGATAATCAGTTGTTGCCATCTCCGAAGTCTGATGGTCATTCCTGCAGGTCCTCTTTTCTCTGAAAAAGCATGGTCCTTGGGTTTTTTTGCAGGGGATGGGGGAAATGTTTCTCCTTTGTATTTGTGTTATGTGTTGCCAGGAGATGGTGTGGTGGTGGCTTGAGCAGGAGTTTGTCCTCTGAGGTTCTGTGGTGGTCCCCATGCTGTAGTATATGTAAATTCACCAGTTACAGAATCATCTCAGTCAAGACCAACATATCCAGGGACACAAGAGGAAAGTTCTGGTTTAGATTATCTAGATAACTTGTTTTAAAAGCTCATTTCTTCCTTTTTACCCCATGCATCCCAATCCAGTGGGCATTCTTCAGTGCTCACCCTGGATATTTGTTGGGTGCTATGACAGCAGTTTTCTGATGCAAGAGAAAATTAACTAATAAATTCTACTAAAACCCTTTAAAACTCTCATCTTTTGTTGTGTAGAGTTATTTTGTTTATGATAACAACCTTTTCCCTGCATTAGTAAGTTCCAAAAGATAAATAAAAACTCCAAGTTACGTTATAAAAAACCATATTATTTCTTTTTTTTCTTACTTCTGTGCATAGATGATTTTCTTTTCTGCACTTTTTATGTTTGAGGTCAGTATCTTGCATAGGCAGCAAAAATACCTCCTCGATAAATACATCAAGCATGGCACGTCTGCTCTTACTGTGCACAGAATGTGTATTTTCCCCCCTGTTTTTGTCTGAGTTTGCCAGGAGGAGAGTCTCCAATATCAATAAACAGTTTCAGACAAATGGAAATGGGAAGAAAAAACGTTTTCTGTGCTTTTCTTCAATATCTGCTCCTGTGGCAGTGCTTTATTTCTGAACATCTCAGCAGTGGTTCAGGGTGTTGAGGAGGCAATATCTTGGTGCAAATCCAGATTCCTTCTGTTTCTTTTTGTGGTATTGAGTTTAGTTTTGGGTGGTTTTTTTGGGGGTTTTTTTGGGTTTTTTTTGTTGTTTTTTTTTTGTTTTTTTTTCCTTTGACTATCTTCTCATGGTACTTTTGGAACCAAGCCTACACTTTTATGGATAATAAATAAATTACTGCTGGTTTCCCTGGGGGTACAGCTCACGTTTCAGTGTCAACACAGCTTTCTCTGCTCTAAGGGGGCTGGTTGTGTTGCTTGTGGTCGTTCTGAGGAACGCTTACTGCTAGGACAGGGCTTTCTTCTTGGGAAGGAGGCCAGCTTTCGGCTTCTGCTGTGATTAAAATCTTGGTACTGTGACACCTTCAGGTGCTCCTAAGACTGACTGTCTCAATTCATTAAATACAGCTACAGTTAGGTCAGATCACATTGCTAAACTGATGGTGTTGTAATTAACACAGTTATTTATTTTGGTTGCTTTTAATTACCTGTTTCTTTTCCTCTGCTGAACTGGAGAGTCACTCAGTCATGTCACAGCAACACAGAACAGCATCACATACTAAAATAATGTTACATTGCCAGATGTGCATTACCTTGTGCTTTCTGAGATATGCAGTCTTTTTGTCTTATTTCATGGCTTAAGGTCTGTTGTGCAGCTTCATTCCCTGGGTAGTGACTTGTTCTGAGGGGGGCAAACTCCAACCATTGTCCACTTAGTGAGTCCCCAACCCTTCATTTACCCAGGGAAGCTGCAAATTGTCCAACATTGGGCTGTGTGTGGGAGTAGACCTGCCTGAACCCAGACTGACATAGGGATGATAGGGAGCAACCAGAGTGTGGCAGGAAATCGTTCTCTAACTCCATCATGTTGTTTGCAAACCAGAAGCTATTTTTGTTCCTGCTCTTACGCTAGCAAGTCAAGGATTGCTGTCTTCTGATCAAGTCTGTTCTGAAATATAATGTGTTAGTGCGGAATTGCTTCTTCTTATTAAACCTAGTTTTTCTGTTGTGAGAAAAACACAGACATATCCATGTGTGATGAATGGAGGGTCCAGGATCAAACTTAAAATTGAAAGAAATTACCTTTTACATGAGTCATCACCTAACAGAATTTTATCTTAAGTTCAGAGATTTGTGGATTTTCCAAATTACCTGTGTAGGTAGGAGAAGGATAAAAATTTACACTGCAGTTTTAAATAATAAATTTAATTGGCTGTTTTTTCCCTTCACCTCGAGTCCTATGGATTGTACTGACTTTGTAAAACAGTTCAGAAAAGGTTACCTAAGCACAGCCCTGTTGATGATTAAACCATGTCATGACATGGTGTCAGTAAAGTTACTGACACTACCATCATGACAGTAAAGTTGCTTTCTTCCTAACTTCCTAGCAAATACTTGAATTCCCCTTCCAGCTTTTACATGGATTTGTAAGAAAGAGAAAACCCTCCTGAAAGAGCAATTAGTTACTCTGCAACAAATATTTACTCTTCTAGAGAAGATTGATTATAGTTGTGGTGTAGAATTCTTTCTGAAGAAGAAAAATTGTGAATTTTGGAACTATTTGCTATCAGTGGGTGCAAGCTGTTCTTTGATTTCTTTGCTTTTAGTAGCTCTATTTCATAAATAATAATGTCTCAAGTGATTTTAGCATGTGATACCAGGATCAAAATACAGGGCCTTCCCTTTTCTGACTCAGATGTAGTATTTCTTTCTATTTTTTTGTAACATTTGCTATCTTCCATCCTGTATAAGACAAACAAGGAATTTAATTTTTTCTTAGAAACACCTTTTTATTTGTTCTTTTTTCCCACCTTAAATTTTTGTTAAGGCTGTTAGTGTAGTATTGTACAAAATGACTGCTAAGGACTGAGCAGACTCAGAGTCTGTCTGTCCCCATGGTCTACTGGACTCTGTTGGGACAGAGTCGGAAAGTCTGCTTGTACTTGCCAGAGAATGAAGAGCAGCAAAAGCACTGATTAATTGTTTAATGCAAAATTGGAAACGGGACTTTAATCAGCTGCTTTGAAGCAGCATGAATTTATTTGACCTGTTCAGCATGGAGGAGACTGGGCATGGCTATGCTCCCATTGCCTTAATATTCACATTTTGAGCCAAAGACCCCTTTGGATTTGGTCTTCCTCTGCTTCATTTGCCAGGCTGAGGTGTGCAAATCCCAAGCAGCTTGGCTGAAATCTCTGGGTCTGCTCCTGCATCAGACAGGTATGAGAGGGACCAACATGGTCTTCAGCTGGGCAGATCAAGAAAATACTTGTGATGCACACTGATCTTGGTGCTTTACAGGGGTTCAGGTTTATGTTTCATATTAAAGTAACAAAAATTTGGTATCTCATTATAAAAGGAGGGGGTTTGTAGGTAAAGATGGGTGAGTGCAATCTGTATATTCCTCTGTGTGTTCCTTCTGTAGTTGATTTTCTTTACATGATGGTAAACTTCAAAGTGCCATGTTTTCACAAGTATTCTACAGCTAAAGACCTCTTGGACATTGTTCATACTGGTTAAGGATACAGAGGTCACTTGTTTCTGTTCTCACTTATTCTTTTTGCAAGATCAGATATTGCTTATATTTTTTTATAAAGCCTACAACTTGTCTTTCCATTGCACCAGTCTTATTTAGGAGTTCTGCTCAAGTATATAGTTGTTTGTTGTTTATTATTGAGTATTCTCAAATTAGCCATAGTTATTTTGGAATGAAATCTCTTTGCATTCAAGTGGTTAAATACCACACTTTCTCCTATTAAAAATGAGATCCAGGTCTACTGGAAAATATTTTACACATATAAAACTGCCTGAAGTATAAAACCTGTTTATACAGATACCATGGGTTTCTTGCCATAAAAAAGCACCGTAAATTCCCCGTGCTGCTTCATTTTCATAAGGAGTTACTTGAAAAGAAATATTGCTTGCGGTGAGTTGCCAATTATTTATATACTAATTTGCTACCTGAGAATAATTTCAGATTTTTAAATTCAGTTTAGTATTGAAGTGATAGAGAGGAAAAAATATCTGAGACTACTTCATACTTTACAGTTTAGCTTAAATTTAGTTGGAAGGAAACTGACAGTATTGATTTATTATTTTTAAAAATTTTTTTTTTTTTTTTTTAGGGGCATGAGTTTATCTTTTAATTAAAATGGTGTATCTGTAAAGAGTTTTGAGTTTTGTGGTTTTTTTAGTGTAAATTACCACTCACCTGTATTGTTACAGGAGAAACAACTCAGTGCTGTATATAGAATATTAAGCTGTCTTCATGTAAGCAGTGTCTGTGTGCAAAACTTTGGTGCCAGATTTGAATAGGAGGCTACATACAATGGCTGGGAGCAGAGAGCTCTGTTCTGCCATCATTTGAGAGGACATGCACATCAGCCTGCAGTAGAGATCAACCCTTCAAGCAAATGATCCAGACAGTTGATGAGGGGAAATATATTCCCTTGCTTCTCTTTTAAAGGATATCATTGCTGTGTGTAGGAAAAAAAAAAAAA
>VYZP01033880.1:0-11960 GCA_013400635.1 Hypocryptadius cinnamomeus
ATGTCTTATGATGGATCAAACTAAATGTTGTAACTCTTCCTAGTCAGCTTATATCCCAGGGATTTGTAAAACAGTCACTTTCAGAGGCTTCATCTGTTGGGTACTATAAAGGATGGTTTCTTTGACAAAGACAAATCTCTCTTGAATCTCATAATCATGTTTCAAAAGATGTAATTTATAGGCATACTAAGTAAAACCAAAGCAATTTGTGTGCTGTGAGGACAGAAGGGAGTGTACCCTGTATTTTTTTTTCTTCTTATATCATCCTAGAAATGAATAGGTTTCTCATCTGAAGCAGATTGTTGACATATGAAATCGTAGTTCAAATTTTGAGAGCTAGTTTGCCAGTATAAAAACAAAAAATAGTTTTATGATGAAATGTATTAAGTATCTTAATAAGCATGGTTGCCACTTTTCTGCTCTTTGCTTGAATTAGCAAAAGTTTCAGTAGGTTGCTAATGCATTTTGTGAAAGATGTGTCCCAAGCAGCACTAATGAAGACATGTTCTTATTTTTGTTGTTGGAATCCTACTTGGCTTATGGCTTGGCATGGAAGAAAAGTAACTTTGATGTTTTGGAAGATCATCTGAATGCTGAACAATTAACTTTGGAAGTCACTGCCATGAAGCAAAGACTGATTTGTTAGTATTTGTTAACTGCTCTCAGGGGCATGTGCATGTCTGTATATACAAATATTTATAGTTTAGTGGCAGACACTCATTTTAGTTCAGATGTTCACAAATTATACTACTTGTATAAGACTCTTCCCTATGAAATTGCAAAGAATGCCTCCCAACCTATCTGTACTGTAAATCTTAAGTAGTGTAGGAATAAATTTTTCAGTGTAGGGAGAAAATATGGTTCATTCTTCCACCTTTTTGAATTTAGATGCAGGATGATAAACCATTAGGCATCCTAAGGACATTTATGTTCTTTGGTCTAGCAGTGTAGTTAGTTATTTTGAACTCAGACTCAACCCAGCATTTGCTGGTGTTAGTGAAACTCTTCCTTTGTAGACTTTGGTGTGGTTTTGTGTGGTGTGGGTAGGTAGGTGTCTCTTTTGTTGTTTTTTACCCCCCCTTTTTTTTTCCCTACCACATTGCANCTTTTGTTGTTTTTTTCCCCCCCTTTTTTTTCCCTACCACATTGCATTGGTTATACATAGCCAAGTTATAGCAGTGGTGTATTAGGAAGATGTATTTAGGAAATGTATTAGGAATGTATTTTGCTATTTGTTATAGCAAGATGTATTTAGGAAAGGGAGGTGTGAGAAATAGCTTTGCAAACACTAATGTCAGAGGAGAGGATCTGCTCCAGGTGGTGGAGATTGTGCAGGGGCATGTGGATATACTCTGAATGGTGTGAAGCCCCATGGCCAGTCCATGTTGGAGCTGGTTCTTTTGAAAGGAGCTGTAGCCCATGGAGAGGATCCACACTGGAGCAGATCGTTGATATCTGCACCCTGTAGGAGGGGCTCAATGCTGGAGCAGGGGAAGAAGCATGAGGAGGAAGGAGTGGCAGAGAGGAACTGTTACAGACTGACTCTAACCCCATTTGCTATCTCCCTTGTGCCACTTAAGAGGTGTGGACAAGGAGGTAAAGTAGTTGAGAATGAAGGAGTGTGAAGCTGTACCTTGGGAAGAAGGGGATTGGAGAAAGCTGCTTTAGTTCTTGTCTTTGTTTCTTTTTGTCTGGCTGTATTTTAACTGACATAAACTTAAATTCCTTATGTCTGGGTTGAACCTGTTTTGCCTGTGATGGTTATTGGCAAGTAACATCCCTGTCTTCATCTTAACCCACTGACATTTAAATTTTATTTTCTCGCCCAGTCCTGCTACGAGGAGGCCTGACCAACCACAGATACGATCCCCTGTGGGAAGCATGTTTTGCTAATACTTCCATGTGTGAAGTCCTCAAACCTTGAGCTTGTGTGTGTGGGCTTTGTGTCCACTTCCCAGGAAGTGGCAGATGTGCCTTTGCATCCTATGAACACAGTCAGTGTAAGTTGCTTTTGAAGGCAGAGTTGGGAAAGGGACTCCATAAAGCTGTGGTCAGCAGTGTGACTGGGCTGGGGAACCTGGTGCATGACAGAGCTTCCAGAGAAAAATTTGGCATTGTGCTAATCTTGAACCATTTCTTATAGATCCCAGTCCAAAATATTTCTTGGCAACTTTGTGACTCACCTAAAGTATCTGGCAAGTGGGTTATATACTTAGTTTCTACCCAATTCGAGCCTGGGAGGTACTTTCTTCCAGAACATCAGAGGGATACTGGGAGAACGATTACTCAGCATCAGTTATGAATGTGTATAATAAGTATTAGAAATTTATGTACCTTTTTTCATTAGCATAGGAGGGGACTTTTGAATAGAAATTTTGGATCTCTTTGAGGATTGCAGCATTGTATACTAATTTTTGTTTTAATTGCAGTTCACAATTTGTAGCAATGGTTTTCTTGAGGAAAACACCTCAACATAAACCAACAAAAAGCAAGAGAACAGAGTGTATTTTTGTCATGCTGTTTAATTTCCTTTTTTTCTGTTCATAGGTTCTTCAGGATAATTTTGTGTTTTTCTCTTCACTAAAGGAATAAACATATAGCTTTGGCCTTTTTCAGTTTCCTAATGCTTATGCCAATTTAGGGCTGGATTTCATCCTAAACTGTTATTTGCCATTTATGTGTGAATTTGGATTAATTGCTAATAATGTAAAGAAAGAAGGTACCTAACCCACCTTGGTTCATTTCCCCATATCCTAATATTCCCAAATAGTAGTGTTGATACTTAAGCAGATTTGTAAATTACTTTGCAATCTAGTCACAAAAAAGATACATTAAGAAGTACAATTATGTTTCTGCATCCCAGTAATAGTTCCAGAGGGCCTATTGTATTCTATTGAGTAAACATGTTGATATTGCTGCATATTTTTGAATACATATTTAGGAGTTTATTTAAAAATCGATTATTGATCAATGGTCTGTAGTGAATTCTCTAGAAGAATCATTAGTGTCCATTGTGTAAATCTTGCGTAGCTTGTGGTTTAATGATCCTGTGGAGGTAACCATTCCAGTCTGTCAGGTCAGTTCTTCCATGCAACAGCTCAATAAACTCATTCTGCTTTTGTGTAGGAAAAGTTGCCTTTTAAGATTGTTGTGATGTACTGATTTTTAAAAATTATCACGCAGGAAAAAACAGTTAGTTTACAGATGACAGTATTGAAAATTAAAATAAAAGCTGCTATGAATGCTGAAAGTTTCTTGCATTAGAAGTCATATTTAATAAAATTATAAATATGTCCTTTTTTCTTTTTTCTATAATCTAAACAATGTTGTGGTAGCAAACGTGTATGGCACATTCATACTGTAGTAAATCCATATGCTTTTTTCATTACCTGCCCTAAACCTAAAGGGATTTATATTGGCCAGAGCCAATCCATGGACTTAACTACACAGATGTAAATTAGGATACTGTAATAGACCTAATTCCAGAGAGAATTATGTAAAAGGTGGTGAATATTTTGAGACTCCTCTTGTAATGAATTAATTTTTTTTTGACCAAGTGCATTGTTGGGCTTGAGATTTTGCAGATGAGTTTAAAGAGCAAATCTGAATGGTTATGCTGTCAATAAAAACAAGCTTTTCTGTAATGTATGTGGAAGCTTAATATAAATTATGTTGTTACAGCATTTATTGCAAGTGTAATGTGTTATTAACAGTTGGTAAAAACAGCCTGAAAGTAAGATTTCAGATTGACTCATAAATCAATAATCAGAGAACCACATGGAAGGTAGAAATATTAGAATAATGACATACTCCTGAATTTTGTATATGAATTTCATTGTAATGCATCTGTGAAAATATTATTTGAGTTTTCATGACATAGTTGTATGCGAGTTCTGCCATAGAAATGTGTGAATGTATCATAGATCTTACCTGCATCAGGCAGGCATACACAATGTATTTTCTCCATTTCATAGCTGTAGAGTTTTATTATTTTTTTCTCCAGTTTGATATTTCAAAAATATGCTTACAGAATGAGATTGCTTTATATGTACTGAAGCTGCAGAGTCTTTTCTGATCCTTTATAATATGAAGTTTCTGTGTGTGTGTGGTTTAGCATTCTGTAAGTCAGTGATCTCTCCAGGGCATCTTGAAATAAAAGTGTCTCTTCTAGCTATGGATGTACTTATTGTAAACCATTTTTCAGCAGTCATTTTAATTTTCTAGAGCATGCTATGTGTCAGTTTAAAGATAGAGCAACTGAGTAAGTGCTGCTGCACAATGTAGCATGGCTTTGGGATTGAATGTCATTGCTCAGTGTAGTTTTTCTCTGGCTATAAACTACATGTATGATATTAGTTATGAACACATTCTGCAAGCTGAGGAGTAGGTAAGTGAATCTATGTCTATTAAGTTTCAGTGAAGTATGTTGTTGCTGTGTTGGTAAGATTTTGATTTGCAGTAGGAAGTGTGCTAAATGGAGAAGAAAGTGGAAAAATTACAAAACTGTGGTACAGGCAGTTCTGAAAGCCTTATCACCCCTTCATGGTTCAGAAGTTCCAGTGTGTTTGGGTGTTTGCAGCTCCAGTGTTGTCTGTGCTTCTGCCTGCACTTAACTGGGATGTGAGTTTTCCTCTGACTGTTGGAATGTTAGGTATATAACAATATACACATGCATATAAATTTACAGCTACCCAGAAATATGTAAATATCAGTCAGTGTTTAGTGAAGAACTCAAATGAATTTGGTTGTGTTGAGAGAAGAGATGTTGCCATGTAGGCTTCGAATCTGCATTCGTGTTGGGTATTTTCCTGTTACTGTAAGTGAGAGATCTTATATGTTTAAAGTTCCTTACTTACCTTAGGTCTTTTTTTAAAGAACCAATTTTGCTCCCCCTTATGTTATGCTGTGAAGGCATTTTTGAATGTGTAGTTGTTTTGGTTTGTTAATTTGAGATTTTTTGGTTAATGCACTATTAATGTGTTAGGTTTAGTGCTGGCTAAATGCTAGTGGACTTACTAGAATGTACTTATTTTCTGCTGTGAGACAGGATTAGGAGGAAGGCAGTGTTGCGGCATGCGTCTGACTTTGGTGGTCTCTGACCCAGCCAGCAGCGAAGCAGCCAGAGACGGACCAGCAACAACACCCTGAGGGATCCACAGGGTGCACAGGGAAACTCTCTGGTTCTGGGAGCTCAACAATGGTGTGGTCATGTGGCACAGCAACAAGGAAGGGATGGGCACAACTGAAGTGCCAAAACTGAAGATGTTTATTAAATAAATAAAAGGGCACAAATGAGGGTGCAAAACAGAACATAAAAAGGGTTGCTTCAGAAATCTCCCACGTGGGGCCAATGTGTATATGTATATATATGTGTGTATATGTATATGTGTGTGTATATATATATTTAGTCTCTCATGGAATGTTCTAGACGTTTTCTGGCCAATGATGGGCTGTTACACTATCCTGATCTGCATGGCCATTCCCAATTGGTCCCAAAGTCCTTTGCTTCTCACCATAAGGTGCCTGGATGTCATTGGTTGTGGCTTCTTATCTCTTGAGACTTGATGTTTGTTGTCCATTGTGTGGCTGTATGGCCAGCTCTTGGCCCATCCCCTCCAGGATGAGCAAAGCAGGCTCAAAACTTGAAAAGGGTATAAAGAAAACTTTCTTAATGGAAATTAAAAGAATAATAAGAATTGGAATAAAATTTTTAGGATACTTCTCTTTTTCCCTATAACTTTTTTTTTTATTGTTCACAATGTCTAGAAATAATTTAGTTAGTTTATTACTTTTAGAATAATCTTTTTTTAGTTTACTTAGGGAGAGGAGTCTCTCTTGTCAATTTAGGGACATTTCTCTATAAGAAAACAGTTTTTTCGTGGCTTTTAATTTTTACGAATAGCAGCTGCCTAGAAATCTTGCAATTGTGAAGTTTCTCTTATTTTTTACACCTTTTTTTAGTAGCTGTGTTTATGGGCTATGTTAACTTATGGGGTATTATTTTAAGGATGAGCTCTTTAAGAGTAAAGGGTTTTTTTATTTATTTCTGACATCATCTTTATTTCTGGAAACAGAGGTTTTCTTCTCTCCTTGGGGCAAAGGGTCTATCACTCTTCTGTCTCTCTCTGTTCAAACTTCTTATTGGATCACAGCTAACATTCATATCTGTTTGCTTCAGCATAGATACTTTGATTCATATTTATAATTTGAATGCTTCATCTTTCATAAAAATTACAAGGAAAAAAGAGTCTGATGTATTAATTATGTATTTTTTATAGCTTTATAAGAGGATTCTGGCTTAGAACTGAGGCATCTCTTTAAATCGTTCTTATTTGGGACTTAACTTTTTCTTCACTGACTTTAGTGTTTTTATGTTGTTCTTCTACATATTCTCACTCTGTCCTTTTCTCTCACCCAAGAAAAGATTGAAGATTTGTAAGTCTTATTTGTATACTAAAAGAGTAAATATCTTGCCCAGGGCTTTCAGATAGTCACGTGACCCCAGCTGGGCTCAATAGTTTGCAGCCAAAGCTGCGGCTGGGCTGGGCTGGGGAAGCAGCTGAGATCTCATCTGCCAAGCTAAGGCTTGGTTGTAGTACGCATTTAGAAGAGTTTATTCAGTGATAAGGGCGGATGGTGTCCCCTCCCCTGCCTGGCACCCAATGGGGCTCGGCCCCGCAGCAGAGCCCGCCTGGCCTAGCCTGGCTGAGATGAGGGTTCAGGCTAGCCTTGTTACTTGTTCTTAGGCCAGAAGAAAAAAGAAAATTCCTGAAATTTTTCATTTTTAACATATGTGTTTATAGAAGGGTGTTTAGCTTTAATGAAGTATCAATATTAAAACGACTCTCTGATTAGTTTTATTAGACACATAAGAAGCTCTTAACAGCTCTTCTTAAAAAAAATGCTGTAAACTCTAGCCTTAGAACCCTGCTGAGCACGATATACATAATGCCAATGCAAAGCCCTGTGTCAGCAGACCACCACCTCTCCCTAGGGTGGAGCAAGGGCACACTGGGATTTTGTTCCCAGGGGTCTGTGCAGGATCAGGAAGGTCCGTATGCTGATTGTTGCTGCAGTCTGCTTTCCAACAGTACTTGAAAATGCAATTTATAACCATTGAGGAATAAGAATAATCAATTGCTTCTGTCTTTACTATGAACTGAAAGACTTTATATTTCTCATTTCCCTTCTTAACAGGATCCAGGCAAGCCCTACTGCCCTTTTGCCATCTGATTCCCTCCATTTCCTTGCTGCTTCTCCTTTCCCGCTCCAGATATGACTGACTTTTTCTGCACACAGTAAAGCTCTCTCTTCTCTTCCACTGCTGTAGGAGTCAGACCTTTCTTGTAATGTGTTCTCACTTAGATAATCTGTTCTATCTCCTGGTTTTCATGTGTCTGCTTTCACCTCTTGCTTAACTTGTTCCATGCCTTCCTTTCCTTTAGTTTTTTCATGGTGTAAGCAGGTTTTACCCCTTCCTCTTTTGTGTCTATTGGTCCTTGACCTGCCTGCTTCCTCAGCTGTGCCCACTACTTGCTTTGATATCTGAAGTATTGCTTTGTTTACAGTGTCCTCCATTGCATTTCCATCCCAGAATCCTCCCTGGTGCTGTTGCTATTCCTTGCATTCTATAGAACAATCTTTTACTAATCACTGAATAAACTCTTCTAAATGAGAGCTGAGAAGCATCTCTTCTTCATGTGACTGACTAGGGGAGAAAAGAGTCACAGTCAGAGGGTGAGCTGGTGTTGGAAGCAACAGACATTCTCAACTTCTTCCATTGATTTTATTCTTTTGAGGGATTAATGCTGTGCTATACCTAGAGTCAAAGTATATATGAGAAAAATGTAACTTTAAACTGAATATTCTTCAGTACTAAGTTGCATCGAGACTTGCCTCAATATCTGTTTGTCCAAATTGCACTTTCATCTTGCCTTTCAAAGACCTCTTCCTGTGCATTTAGCCATGAATTCAATTTCAGTGAGCATCAAACAGCTGCTTAATCTTTTATGTCAAATTCTTTCTCCCATTGCTTTTGATGGCTGAAGCAAACATTACTTCTGTTCCTGCTGCTCATGTAATTTTTAGCATTGCTTTCAACAGGGATGTGTTTCTAAGTATTTCTGTTCTGGCTATCTTTGTGTTTTACAGATTCTTTTTAAGATAGACAACTCTTTCCCGCGCTGTATCATCCAGAAGTCTGGATTGGGATGATCTAATTTTGCATTTTCATTTACTGAAATATCCTTCTCCTATTCTTGGTAAAGAAGGCATTTGGTTATATCCATTAGACCTCTTGCAAAACCAATTTTCCTCAGTTTTTATCTTTTTTTTGACCATCACGCTTTCCTTTTCCATCAGATTGTTGTGTCCTTCCTTTTGTAAACTTTTTTTTTTACTGTGAAGATTTTTCCATCTCCAGTACCCTTCTTGTTCTTTCCTGAAGTTTTCTTTAAAATTCTGATTCTGAGCTGTGTCCAGCATACAACAGTTATGTTCATATATCTGTCAAACCAGCAAGGAAGTACCAAAACAAAACACTTAATAAAAAATGTAATCTCATTATCATATCCAAAGTTCTGCCTTTACAAATAATCTTTGCTATAATGCCTGCCAGAAAGTCACAACAATAATATTTTTTTATTTAATATTAATTGGCTTTTGTGTAGTCTGATGCAGGCTTGCATGTCTGTGGTGTGTAAGCTCTCCAGCTTTCTTTTTTATCATCTGTGTTTTATATCTGTCAGTGGTTAATATCATAGGGTCCTGTGATCCCTGAGCTGCATTTGTAAACACTCAGGTGATAAATATAAACTTTTAATCTGAGCAAATCCCTGAATTACTGTTATCTAATAGAATTAGCTCAGTTGAAATTTTAAAAAATTGTTGAAGCAATTGCTGTATTATAATTATGTAATAGATAGAATTGTATGTGTTACAGTTACATAATTGATGGTAATCAAGTATTAGTCTCATTTGCACTAGATAATTGTCTAGATAACTGTATTTAACAAAATGTTATTGAGCATCCCCATGTGGTTCTGTCTCAGTTCAGTGGCTCTTACTGGATTTGGTGTTGCTCTGTGGTGTTTCTCAGAGTGTGGGGTCTGTCAGATGTTTTTGTTGAACAGCTTCTCACATCACTGCAGAGACTCGTGGGAATGAGTGTGCATTCGTTATTTGAGATAAATTTACAAGATCAGAACTTGATTAGCCTTCCATATTGTGCTGTTTTAGGGGACTTGGGTGGCAGTTCTTGAAATGCAAGCTATGGTTTTTAGAGAGGACTCCAATAGCTATCTGGTTTGGATTAGAGAAGACCTCATAGCTATATTGGAGACAAGAAAGGCTTTGAAATGCTGTGCACAAGTCCTGCAGTGGAACAGTCTATAACTGAGTAGATGGCAAGTGAAACACTTGGTATTTATCTTATTAAATATTAGCTTTTAACACATGAAAGAAACTTAGGGATGGAGGAAGGCTAATAATACCAGTGTATGCACATGCTGCATTAAGAGATGGCTGCTGCTGCAGTCCATGAAGCCGCACTGAAGGGAATAATGGAAATGTTGTGGTCGGTGTTTTGAAGTTGGTATTGACTGTAGCTGGAAGAGCTTCTTGGTCTCTGAAACTTCTTGCTTCACAGTGCATGCCAATGAAGGACCCCTTAGGAAACCAAAACCGTATCAAATCAAGCACAGAACTGGCCCTTTTGATTATGTTAATCTAAACTGCGATATTCGTCTAAGAGAATATGCTGTCAAAGAGTTAGAGATTGATCTAGGCAGTAGTATACCTACATTTCTTTATTGCTGAGTGATCAGTAATCAAAGAAAGAAGCCCCCACACTATATTAAGAAAATAAAACACCTCAAAAAACTTATGACTTGCATCAGATTTCTTCTGTTTAAGGCAGTAAACTAATTTGTGAGGATACTGTTGCTAAACTCTTCCTTCACTGGAAGTGATCTGTGCCTGGTATGAAGTATTCATGTTTCATTATTCTGTGGTATGGAGAGTGTAGTCTGGCTGCCAGTCTGTGCATGCTGGGCTTTTCTGCCACACCAGTTTGTCTCACTTTCTCACTTTAGATTAACCTTGGTTTAAGTTGCTTTAAATTTTGTTTATAAAGGGAAGCTGTCAGTAGATGGCAGCAGCAATCTCCTCACAAAGCAGTTTTAGGTTACCAGCCAAATGAACATCTTACATTAACGTTAACTAATCCTAAGGAAAAACACTCTACTGAAGTAATTCAGTGCTGGCAAAACTGACTTTTATTCTTGGCCTAACGCAGGATTTTGAAGCCAGGGGCTGCTGATTAACCTCGGTTTAGGCTTTCATGTGCTGGCTGATGAGCGAGGAAGGGAAACCAAAGGAGTCTATGTACCGCTAGAGACGTCTTGCAGCTGCAAAGTGATTGATGGCAGCGAACCCTAGGAACTCGTGGGTGGAGCTGAATGGACCATTAAAGATCTTCGGGCTAGGCTGCTTTCCCTACCGTATACTCTAGGTTGTGTTTAGCACAAGGGGGAGAGGGGCTGTGCATATACATACACGTGCATTTCAGGGTGCTGCTCTTTAAGTTGCATTAGTGATGCTAACTAGCTCTAGTGCTTGCACTGCAGCAGCTACCAGGTATGAGGGCAGGCTGATCTCAAGGGGCAGCGGGTCCAGCCTGCCATACCCTCTGCCGCTTCAGGAAGAGAAGCATAAAGGGTTGTTTTGTTCCGTCCATATCCTTTCCTGAGAGGAGTTGACACAGGATGTGTTTTATGGCTGCAGGAAGGTGCCTCAGGGAGGGGCTGTTTTGCTCCTCTCAAGGGCCCAGCTGCAACACAGATGCCATGGTTAGGGTGCTGTAGGGATGAAGGGTAACGTGTTTGAGTTGTCTTGGCACCAGCACGGGGATGAAACAGAGCAGGTCAGCAGTGAAGAGCAGCCA
Organism: Hypocryptadius cinnamomeus; assembly: GCA_013400635.1. Lineage (NCBI taxonomy): Eukaryota > Metazoa > Chordata > Aves > Passeriformes > Zosteropidae > Hypocryptadius > Hypocryptadius cinnamomeus. The sequence continues at coordinate 10,943 of VYZP01033880.1, forward strand.
TGCTTCAGGCATCTTGTTGTGCCAAGAAGAAAAAGGCCAGGTTTTTTTACCTGTCTCTCACTCTGAGATGAGATTTTGATTTTCCTCTGAAGAACCTGAATAACTCTGATTTATAAGAAAGGCTGCAGTGCTATCTTACCCTCACATTTGGGCAAAATGGTGCCCTCTCATTCAGTATCTCCACTGAGCACTATTTACTATTCCCATTCTTTTTCTGACCAGCCCTGAGAACTGAGCTGAATTCTCCACAGTGCCACCCAAACTTATTTGCTGAGTGGTGAGAGCTAATTTTAAGTCCAGTGTTATAAAAGTCATTGTGCTTTGACAAATGTGTACAGTTTGCACTTATCAGCAGTGAATTTCATTTAATATTTGAACTTGGTGGGGATACTGAGAGCTTTTAGCTCTGCCTTCAGTTATCACCTTGCTGTACACATTGCTGTACCTGGGCATCTATTAATAGGAGATATTTGCCTTTTATGCCTTTGCAGTACAGTTTTTCCAAGCAATTGGCCAAGGATCTTGTAAACATTTTCTTAAAAGGAAGTTAATTAATTCTACACCAGTGCTTCTGGTTACTCTGCCAAATTTGTGACAGGTGACTTCTACAAAACCTGTTAACTCTTTACCTTCCTATTATTTTATTTTTATAAATCTCTCTTATTTAACTCTGTATTATAATTTCCACCCATTAGTACACCACAGTGGAGCTCCTCATTAGAAAGATTTGAAATCTTCTATTATGTGCCTGCTTGTAGAAATTTAGTAATACTAGCCACAGGCAAGGATTGGCCGGGATATTAGCCAAACTAGCTTTTTAGGGCAAGTTAAATACTTTTTTTGACATAGAATTTGTTATTTAGATTAATCAAAAACTGGCATTTTTCTAGCTAGAGCATTTTTCTAGCTATCTAATAGAAGTTCAGAAGAAGTGAAAGATGGGGAAAACCATCTGTAGCTTAATCATACATGTTCTATTTTCCTTTGTAGCAAGAAGGAGACAATGGCAGATTTTATA